>SSNS01000335.1:214408-227026 GCA_006937985.1 Aphyosemion australe
TCCCGCCCATGCCTGCTCTCTGATTGGCTGAGAGAGTTCAAGCTTCTTCTTGGTTAATAGAAATATGCACCCACACATATTATACATCAAACTGATCAGCTTGGTCTGATGAACCCAGTGCCCCCCCCTTCTCTGCTCTCTGATTGGCTGAGAGATTTTAAGCTTCTTCTTGCTTAACAGAAATACACACATACACATATTATACATCAAATTGATCGGCTTTGTCTCAGGAAACCAGCTGTGCCCCAGCCCTGCTCTCTGATTGGCCGAGAGAGTTCAAGCTTCTTCCAAGTTAACAGAAATACGCACTCAGACATGTTATACACCAAATCGATCAGCTTGGAGTCAGGAAACCAGCCGTCCACCATCCCTGGTCTTTGACTGTCTGAGAAAGTTTTTTAAACCTTAAAGTTCAATTTCTGCTCTTTCTAACAGTTTATTTTTTATCTCATTTTGCTAACTTTGACAATTGAACTTATTTTCAACTTCACTTCCGTTCTAATGCATGTTCATCCTTTTCAGCTGCTAAATTCACAGTTCAGCTAATTGTGAAATTGTAACTATTAAACTATTCCTACTCAAATACCAGCTGTTTAAACATTTCAGCTGTCCAGTTTTTTAAACTGTGTACTGAGATTTCAGTTTTCTGATGTTTAGATTTATTTTCTCTTTTCTCCACTTACTTATTTGGCTTTAATACACTTGTTAGTGATTTTTTGCTCCTAAATCTTTCAATCTTTTCAGCTCATTTTTACAATTACGTTAAATTTTCGCAGCAGAAAACTGCTTATTTCGGTTCAGCTACTCAGCTATCAGTTTCAAAATTCAGCATATCCTGCTAACTTCACAATTCAACTAATTGTGAAAATGTAACTACTTATACTCAAATATGAGCTGTTTAAACATTTTAGCTACTCAGTCTTTTAAAATATGTTAAGAGATTTCAGTTTTCTGCTGTTTAGGATTTTTTTCTCTATTCTCTACTTACTTTTTGGCCTTTTTAAAACTTTTTAGCAATTTTTGCTCCTAAAACTTCAAATACATTCAGCACATTTTGACAATTAAGCTTAGTTTTAGCTTCAATTCAGCAGTTTCAGCTATCGTATTCAGCAACAAAGCATTCAAACGTATTTCTGCAAGAAATGCAATTTATCTAGTTATTACTTGGCTTTGGTGTTTCCTCCGTCGACTTTCAATTATCCTCCTTACTTTTCCTGCTCTGCTCCGAGCCACAAGCCTCAGCGCTGAGCGTTTCCATTTGTGTTTGGGAGTCAGAACCGGAGGATCCTGGAATCAAAACGGGCATTTTTAGGGTCACCCTGGTGTGTGAGGGTCTAAACACGCTTATCTTTCTTACTGTTCAGATTGAGACCATTATTATTAGCAGGTGAAAATAAAATGAGTTCATACACACGTAATGATTTCCTTTTAAGGATCATTAATGCTCTGAAAATGTCAACCTTAAGTATGTTTTTGCAGAAGTTTTCACAGAACATAATGAACCTTTCAGGCTCATTAGGGCCTGTCGTTAGATGATTTAATCCTTGATGAATTCTCTTTTATTCTACAAACAACTGAGAGGATCGAATGACTCCCATCGATTCCTGCAGCGGAGGTGAAAATCTATATGAGAGCAGCATCTGGTCAGGAAAAGTTCAGATGCAGCGAGACGGCCGAACAGTCCCGAGTTATTCTGGAAAAAGAAGAAAATCCATGTCCTCATGGGCGCTCCTGTCTGAGGTGAACCCTGGTGTTTGATTCAGTGGACATAGATGAGCTGAGACAGACGTGATCATGGCTGCTTGTTGTTATTTATTTACTATATTTGATTCATTCACACCAGTGGATTTCCTGAAGAATTTACATTTTAAACATGAATTTATGTGAAAAACTTGAACAATTCCAGTAAAAAGACCTGTTACGGCCGTGATATACTTGCTGTTTAGCGACGCAAACGCGTGTTTAAAATGGCTGCCACGCGTAGCTTGCGTTGATTTGAAGCGTCGTTTGTGCGCGTCCCCTGAAATTAACGCGACGCTACGCGCTCAAACGCTGTAATATGCGAGCAACCGGTAGGTGGAGTTGACAAAATGAGCAAGACACACTCACCATGGTGACTCCGTCTGGTTTAGAAGTCTTTCACACCATGTACGATACCGCTGCTGTCTTTTATTCTGCCCTAATTTCAAAATTAAGCAGCTACTGATCTCTTTTATTGACGCCATGTTTGTTTTGGTTGTACCGACTCTATCCGGTCTGAGTACTCTCGTCTGCCCCTAGTGGAACACTCCGGTGCTACAACCAGTGCAGCGCTGTGTAGCAGCAAGTATGTGAACAAAGACGCAGCCTGGGGACATGTGGGGGCCTGTCGAGACGTGTGGGGACATGTCGAGACATGTTGGGGCGTGTCGGGACATGTGGGGACATGTCGGCATGTGTGGGGACATTTGGAGACGTGGGGGCATGTGGGGACATGTAGGGATGTGTTGGGACATGTAGGGACGTGTTAGGACATGTTGGGACATGTAGAAACGTGTTGGGACATGTAGGGACGTGTGGGGACATGTAGGGACGTGTGGGGACATGTAGGGACGTGTTGGGACATGTATGGACGTGTGGGGACATGTAGGGACGTGTGGGGACATGTATGGACGTGTTGGGACATGTATGGACGTGTGGGGACATGTAGGGACGTGTGGGGACTTGTAGGGACGTGTTGGGACATGTATGGACGTGTGTGGACATGTTGGGACGTGTGGGGACATGTAGGGACGTGTTGGGACATGTATGGACGTGTGGGGACATGTAGAAACGTGTTGGGACATGTAGGGACGTGTGGGGCATGTGGGGACGTGTTGGGACATGTATGGACGTGTGGGGACATGTAGGGACGTGTGGGGACATGTAGGGACGTGTGGGGACATGTAGGGACGTGTTGGGACATGTATGGACGTGTGGGGACATGTAGGGACATGTAGGGACGTGTTGGGACTTGTAGGGACGTGTTGGGACATGTATGGACGTGTGGGGACATGTAGGGACGTGTGGGGACATGTAGGGACGTGTGGGGCATGTGGGGACGTGTTGGGACATGTATGGATGTGTGGGGACATGCAGGGACGTGTGGGAACATGTAGGGACGTGTTGGAACATGTAGGGACATGTGGGGACATGTAGGGACGTGTGGGAACATGTCGAGACATGTTGGGGCGTGTCGGGACATGTGGGGACATGTCCACATGTGTGGGGACATTTGGAGACATGTGGGGGCATGTGGGGACATGTAGGGACGTGTGGGGACATGCAGGGACATGTTGGGACATGTAGGGACATGTGGGGACATGTAGGGATGTATTGGGACATGTAGGGACGTGTTGGAACATGCAGGGACGTGTTGGGACATGTAGGGACGTGTGGGGACATGCAGGGACGTGTTGGGACATGTGGGGGCATGTGGGGACGTGTTGGAACATGCAGGGACATGTAGGGACATGTGGGGGCATGTGGGGACTTCAGTAAATGTTTTATAGTTAGTAAATGAGGCTGCTGGACTTGTTTACCTCCCTGGAGGAGTTGGACTTGTCCTCTGAGGACATTTGTGCGTTCTAACAGAAAACGTGGAGTAAGGATGTTCTACGCTGTGATGAGAACGTTGTTAATGCAGCTACGTTTACAAATCAGTGCCTGTTTTTTAGTTTTGTGTTTTGATGGGATAGCTTAAAACTAGCTGATTTTTGTTAGCATGAAATGTTGCTAACAAAACAAGCTAATAAGAAAAGTTGAGACCTGGCGCCGTGGTTCCTCCGGTCCCAGCATTAGAGACGCTTGTCTGAGACGTACGGACAGCTTCAGGCTGGACCTGCTGCTGCTCTACATTATCAGAAGAGTTTCCTGTTTTCACCGGCAGGACGCTCAGTGGAGGCTTGGGTTCAGTTTAAACAAAGAGTGTTCATCCTGAGGAACCCTTTCCTTGTTCTGCTCCGTAACCACGGGTTACCACAGGTAACCACGGGTTACCACTGGTAACCACAGCTAACCACAGGTAACCACGGGTTACCACAGCTAACCACAGCTAACCACAGGTAACCACTGTTTACCACTGGTAACCACGGGTAACCACAGGTAACCACTGTTTACCACTGGTAACCACGGGTAACCACCGCTAACCACGGATTACCACTGTTTACCACTGGTAACCACAGGTAACCACAGGTAACCATGGGTTACCACGGGTAATCACAGGTTTAGTCCGTGCACAGCCAGATTCCACTCTTGCTACAAGCCGCACGCTGCTGGTGTGATTAAGGCTGAACCAGATAATAAACCACTCTCTAATGAAACCTGTCTTTGTTATTTTAGTAATAAATGAGTTGTGAGCAGCGTCTGGTTTAATCTCGTTTCTCACCGATGCTTGTTGAAACCTGTAACTATGGGAAACCATCAGGTTTCCCCCCAGAGTAATGCATCTCTCCAGAACCACGGCCGGTTAAGCTGCTGCTGTAAATAAACAAGCGGGGGAGGCGGCTAACCTGCTTCTCAGCATTAAGCTCTGCAGCTTAGATTTAGACGAGGATCAGCTTAGCTTTTATTTCCTGGTTAATTCTCCCCTCAGAGTCCGACAGGAACATGGAGCCGGCCCGGGATGGACCTCCAGAGGCTGGTTCAGGAAGTGCTGCAGCCTGAGACAGTCATCAGACGCTGGCTGAGAGTCTAATCGTGTCTGTTTGGTTTTGAAGTAAATGGTCATGAATCAGAGGATTTTATGTTTCTCTCTGTTCCGTTGTGACACTTATGGCTCTGTGAATGCTTCAGATTCAAACAAATTCCACGTTTTGGTCTGTCTGCCTCTGTTTTACGGCGTTATTTGTCTCCCTAATGTCTCCTCACTCGTCGCTGCTGCTTTCTGTTTGCTGCAGGAAAGGGCAGCAGCTGGAGCCGTCGGAGAAGTACATCTTCAACAGGCTGGAGGGCGGGCGCAGCATGTTGACCATCCGTAACATCCGGCAGATCGACGGAGGAGCCTACTCCTGCAAGGCCACCAACAAGGCGGGGGCGCAGGAGCGAGAGCTCTTCCTCAAAGTGTTTGGTGAGTTGCTAATATTCACTGAAACGTGGCGTGGCTCTACAGAAAACACCAGCTGTTACACTGAAGCCATGCTAGCTGGTGCTGCTGCCACGGCGACGAGTCACCAAAACGTAAAGATACTTTTAAAAGCAGCAACAACACCGAAAACACGCTAATCAGCGTCGTTTTAGAGATAAACATTTATGACTAGCAGAATAACGAGAACTGTGATGATAGCCACACATTAGACACGTGGTGCAGAAACACTAACACAGGAAACTGGTGTAGACACGTTCGTCAACTTTTGCTGTATTTTATTTATATATTAATGTATAAGAAACACCAGACATGGTCAAACCCAGAGTCTCCAGGATCTCCCAGCGTTCTGCCTCAATCATCAACTCTTCTGGAGGGCCCAGGCCTCCATAACATTCATCCAGATGGATTAAACCAGTCCTGTTGGGTCTCTGCTGCCTCCATAATAAAGCATCCATCCGTTTCCTGTCCGTGTTTGGTTCGGTTTCAGAGACCTTCTAATGAGGCCCAATGTTAAATAAAATCACCTGACGTATTTCATATGATTGGTTTGCGTTGGGCTCTTTAAATGTCAGCTCCAGCGTCTACAGCAGAAAGGTGAGAAGACACAAACATCAAAAAGCTAAAAAGAGTTTATATCAGGAGCTGTTTTTATGTTTTAATTAAAACCTAAATGACGTATTAAAGGTTTTCTCTTTTCCATTAGCTGGTGCGGCTGCAGCGGTCCAGGTGGAATGGTGTTGTCCATCCCATCTGCAGTGTTTTATGTAGATCCATAAACCTCTATGATGAGGACGTTCACTTTTCCATTTTACACAAAACCTGTTTTTCAGAAGCATCGGCGGCCAGCCGTGGCCCCCAGCCCCCACCGTAACAGCAGCATCTCCTCTATATTCATCCTCAATAGAAAGATTTCTTTTATTGCTTCATATTTCTTTTGCTGCACCTCTCATAAAAAATTTCAATTTATATTTTCATAAACCTGCTGGCTGTTTTCTCACCGATCCATTTGATCTTCTGCTCATGAAAATATATATGTGTGTGGAGAACTTTGCTCCAGTCATCAGCGTCCCTTCAAGAGGCTCGTGGTTCAGAATGCACATTTAAATGAAGGAGTTATGGAGCTCGGTCCGTCTCTGTGGGGAAGAAGAGCTGTCGCATTCCCCTCCAACCAAAGGTTCAATAAAACCGTTTCCTGTTTATCCAAACCAAGAGCCGAGTCCACGTCATCAGCACCAAGAGCCGAGTCCACGTCATCAGCACCAAGAGCCGAGTCCACGTCATCAGCACCAAGAGCCGAGTCCATGTCATCAGCACCACACATCAGACACGTTAGACATGTTAGACATGTTGGACACGTTAGACATGTTGGACACGTTAGACGTGTTGGACATGTTAGACGTGTTAGACATGGTAGACATGTTATACACGGTAGACGTGTTGGACATGTTAGACGTGTTAGACACGGTAGACGTGTTGGACATGTTTATACGTGTTAGACACGGTAGACGTGTTGGACATGTTAGACGTGTTAGACACGGTAGACGTGTTGGACATGTTAGACCTGTTAGACACGGTAGACGTGTTGGACATGTTTATACGTGTTAGACACGGTAGACGTGTTGGACATGTTTATACGTGTTAGACACGGTAGACGTGTTGGACATGTTAGACGTGTTAGACACAGTAGACGTGTTGGACATGTTAGACGTGTTAGACATGGTAGACATGTTAGACACGGTAGACGTGTTGGACATGTTAGACGTGTTAGACACGGTAGATGTGTTGGACATGTTAGATGTGTTAGACATGTTAGACACGGTAGACGTGTTGGACATGTTAGACATGTTAGACACGGTAGACGTGTTGGACATGTTTATACGTGTTAGACACGGTAGACGTGTTGGACATGTTAGACGTGTTAGACACGGTAGACGTGTTGGACATGTTAGACGTGTTAGACACGGTAGACGTGTTGGACATGTTTATACGTGTTAGACACGGTAGACGTGTTGGACATGTTTATACGTGTTAGACACGGTAGACGTGTTGGACATGTTAGACGTGTTAGACACGGTAGACGTGTTGGACATGTTAGACGTGTTAGACACGGTAGACGTGTTGGACATGTTAGACGTGTTTGACACGGTAGACGTGTTGGATATGTTAGACGTGTTAGACACGGTAGACGTGTTGGACTGTTGGACATGTTAGACGTGTTAGACACGGTAGACGTGTTGGACATGTTAGACGTGTTAGACACGGTAGATGTGTTGGACATGTTAGATGTGTTAGACACGGTAGACGTGTTAGACGTGTTGGACATGTTAGACGTGTTAGACACGGTAGACGTGTTGGACATGTTAGACGTGTTAGACACGGTAGACGTGTTGGACATGTTAGACGTGTTAGACACGGTAGACGTGTTAGACACACTAGTCATGTTGGACAAGTTAGACATGTTGGACACGTTAGACATGCTAACAGCGTGGTTGGAAGGATGGTCCAATCTCACAAAACTCAACCAACTATTGAGTTAAACAGCAGGAAATGTTTTACTAAATTGTCTTTAGCAACTGTTGAAAGTGTTTTTGCTGCTAGAAATTAGCCTCCAAGCCCCTTCTACCATCTCTGACTGGCTTTTGTTAGTCCTCTTTACCTTAAAGCTTTGGTTTTCTGGATCTCCTTCGTTCACCTGACTGGGAAAGATTTTCCCTTCTTTGCCTGTGGCCAAATCCTGGAAGTCTGTTAATGGTTCCAGACTTTTCCCACTTAAAATCATGGAGGCTGCTGTATTTTGTTCTGTTCTACTCCTCTGATGTGTGACTTTAGCAGAGCTAAAGACAACTTTGTGGCCCTCATACTTTGGTTTTCACTCCGACAACCACTTTAAGCTCTGTGTCTTTTTTCAGGCAGGTGGTTCCTTCCTAATTGTGTCCACTGGAGTCTATTAGGAACCAGTGGTGTGGTCGGGTCAGCTGATGTTAGACAGTAAGATGCTCCCATGAGAGTCAGAACAAAGGACTGGAATAACAGATGCTCTGTCCCATTTTCTCCCCAGTTAGAGTGTTTCTGCTCAGCCCTGCCATCAAATTTACTCACAATGCTGATTTAGTTCACAGTTTAGGTGTTTGATTGACCGTTCAAACCAAACTGGTGCTAAAATCATCACTTTCACATGAAAATGTCATCTAATTCACTAACTGAGGCCAGGACCTGGATCCATGGTACACGTCCATCTTGGAACCAAAGTGGTGGTGATGTGAACAGTGAGCTGAGATCGCTGCAGGAGGAACAACTACAAACTTTTAAAAATCTAAACAACCTGCAGGAATCTGATGCAGATAAAAAACTTTCATGGTTGTATCATTCATCAAAAGCATACCGTCAATACGATAAATTATTTAACACAATAAATCTGTTGGGAAGCAGAGTTGACATTTAAGGAGGCTGCAGAAATGGGTTTATACCAGCAGGTGGCAGGATTGTGTTTAGTGGAGATTAAAACTTTTAACAAACAAGACTCAACAACAAACATATATTGGTTTATTGATCCATGAATACATCAGCTGTTTCCTTCTGAGTGCTGCTATAAAAGCAGAGAAGAGCTGCTGCTACGGAAGCCCAGGGGTCCAAACATAGAAACCAATCCTATCTTTAGCAGCCTGCTTGGATAACCCCACAGACTATAATGGATTCTATCTGAAGCAGCGACATTCTGCTGACGTTCCGCACCGCTGATGCCTCCAGTGTGAAGTCGGGGTAACACCTAGGTACATGTCTCTGGAAATGGAGCTGAAGAAGTTCGAGCTGATACTTTAGATTAGTCTACTGCCATCATAGAGGTACCTACCTGCTGCAGGACAACAACCATAAACATACAATCAACGTCAGTAGAAACCATCCATCCATCTGGAGAGTCCCTCTGCAGATTTTTATTGATTTTGGCTCAACTTTAATTCCTCCTCTTATAAAAGTTGAGTCATCTGAATGTGAATCCTTTTGTAGTTAAATAATTCTTTCCTGCCTCTCAGGCCACAGCAGGTGAGACTGAACTCTGACCTTTCTGATTCTGTTTAGCAGCACAGGGGTCCCTCAAGGCTGCGTCTACGCACCCTTTTTATTCACTCTTTACACAAATGACTGCATTAGCTCCCCGCTGAGTTAGGACATGATGAAATTCTCCAATGACACCGTTTAATAATAACAATAATAATAATAACAATAATAATAACAACAATAATAATAACAATAACAATAATAATAACAATAATAATAACAATAATAATAACAATAATAATAACAATAACAATACTACTACTAATAATAATAATAACAATAATAAAAGCAGAAATAGATCCCCGTCCTTCTAAAAGCTGCCTCAGCTCACATGTCCACCTGTTTAGAGGTTGTGTCCTACACAAGGGGTGGGACTCCTAAACAATGTTTTAAATGGTTTCCATGGTAACATTAAAGGTTTAAGACCAGCTGACTTTTACTGAATCTGCCTGCAGAACTGTACCTGGACGTCTGAGAGCCATAGGCAGCACCGTTCACTCGTAGCTCAGAGAACCGAGAGTTTCCATAAGCTTAGCCTGGTCTAGATGACGTAACGGGTCAAGTTCTTCTTTTCTGTCAGAAACACTCACACACACACTCTCAGGGTTCTAGCAGAACCTGGTTGAGTCAGCAGTATCAACACTGTAATCAGTTATTGACACGTTAGAAGAGCCCTGCTCATTTCTAGGGTGAACATGTGTCACAAGATCAACATTTTCCTCCATAAAACCTAAAACAACCTAAAGAATCGGCGTTCTTCGTCCCACTGGGACAGGACAGAAGACCTAGGACCACTTGTAGATGCTCCTAGACCTCCAGATGTAGAGACTGAGGTTTACCTCACAGCTCCGTAGCTCTGGTGTTCTGATCTTGGACCATCGACCTGTTTGCTGAAGGGGCTGCTGGGTAAACTTTATGTTTATGTGAGCCTCGTTATCTGACACGCTCGCCAAAGCCCTGGAGATGCCTCCTCCACCTTCACACTGAGGCCAAACAGACCCCCCGCCCCACCACACACACACACAAAAGGAAAATGGTGACAACTGAAGGCCTTTAACTTCTCCTCAACAGGACACGTGTGTGTGTGTTTGCGTGTGTGTGTTTGCGTGTGTGTTTGCGTGTGTGTTTGCGTGTGTGTGTGTGTGTGTGTGTGTGTGTGTGAGTGCGTGCGTGCGTGTGTTTAATCCATGGCTCATGCCCTTGACATGCTCGGGGTGTCGGGGTTTGCTGGGAGCGTTTTATCAGGTGGAGACGAGGAGGCAGCGGGCCTCAGCACTTATCTGCTCTCAGAGCTCACGCTGGTGGAGAAGCATCTCCTCAGACAAAAATCTATATTTATTCAAAATAAAAACGCTGGAACGCCGGCCTTGTGCCTTAAAACCTGAACAAAGTCATTTTTTTCCTCCCCTGTCATGAAGGCAGAGCAGAAAATAGACAAGAGGCTGAGGATTGTGTACTACATCAAACCCGTAGAGGATAAACGGTCCTGGCCGAGATCGGCAGCAGCAAAGTCATGCATCAGCTCAGCGTGTCAGTGCCTCGCTGCAGCCTTCATCTCCTCCTGTTATGAGTTACACTACCCTCACCCTCCTGATCCATGCTTCTCTACTCACTGGTCTAATTTATGTCCCCCCTCCCTCTATGTGGCCACCAGTCCAGCCCCACATCACCCAGCTGAAGAACGTGACAGCCGTAGAGGGCAGCGCCGCCATGATCTCCTGTGTGGCCGAGGGCGAGCCTCTGCCCGACATCTCCTGGAGGAGAGCCAGCGACGGCCAGACCTTCGTGGACGGAGACAAGGTAGGCACTGCCAGCAGGTCCATCTGNCCATCCATCCATCCATCCATCCATCCATCCATCCATCCATCCATCCATCCATCCATCCATCCATCCATCCCTCCATCCACCCACCCATCCATCCATCCATCCATCCCTTCATCCATCCATCCCTCCATCCATCCATCCCTCCATCCATCCATCCATCCCTCCATCCATCCATCCCTCCATCCATCCCTCCATCCATCCATCCCTCCATCCATCCCTTCATCCATCCATCCATCCACCCATCCATCCATCCATCCCTCCATCCATCCATCCATCCATCCATCCCTTCATCCATCCATCCATCCATCCATCCCTCCTCTTCCTACCTGGGTTGTGGGTGAAAGTTAAACCTTCAGCATGAATATGAACAACGAGTAAAGAGAGCAACAGCTTTTATCGACAGAGTTCTTTAGATACTTTCAGCTCTTTGAAGCATCAACAGTAAATGTTTTGCTGGTCAGGAGGAGGAATCCATCATCCCAGCTGGAGGAGGATCTGTTTCCTGCTGGGTTTTTGTCAGCAGCGAGTGAAACGAAGCACCTGCTTTACACATCATGACGTTGTTCTCGCTCCTGTTTCAGATGAGTGAAGACGTTTGATCTACAGCCTGATCCAATGTAGGGAATCCATCAGCAGAACCCGGCAGAACCGAACCATGAGAACAGTAATGACATCACTCCTACCCGATAAATAACTTCTGGGATAAATGTGATGGAGCCAAAGTGGCTCCATGATGGATCCTTGTGATCTGAGGGGAGCGCAGGCTGACGTTTGTTTTTCTGACCGGCGTCGCTAAAACAACACAGACACACATTAGCTCCATCAGAGTCAGGCGCTGGCTTTATTTGCTTTCAGTGGGAGGGATAAAAGCCTGATGTGATGTCAAATATTTCACTTTTCCTGTCTTTAATTATATGCTAAAATTATTTTAAGCTAGTACGTGCCACCTACCCGTCACTTCTGACATGTTAATTGCTTTTTGGCGAGCTGAGGTGAAGTCTGAGCCAATTTGTCACTGATAGGATTTACACCCAGTGGCTAAACGCTACATTTATATGCATAATCTTATCAAATCCAGCCTTTATTTGGTGTGATTAAGTGTAATTATAGTGATTAGCAAAAACTTGAAGGCAAGAATGGAGTTTTTAATTATACTGAGTTAAAGAGAAACTTGAAAAGCTCATTTAGTTTTCAAACCAAAAATAACTTATTTCTGTGGAGTAAAACCTGGAAGGTCGCGTTCACTTTCATCTGTTATCATCCCAAAGTTCCAACGAGTCTCACAAAGATGATGTGGTATTAATAATCTTCTGCTCCCTGCCTGATGAATGAGACAGCTTCTCATTTAATATTTGTCTGAAGAAGAGCAGATAGGCGGTGATGAAGGACGGTCTCAGCACACGAGCAGGGTTGTTATGGTGAGTGACTTTGTTGCTGTTTGTTTCTGAGAGTCCAGAAAACCGTTCATCAGACGTCACTGAGTGGATCAACCCTAGTGTTGCTTCTTCTTTAGTTTGTTTAAATATCAGTAATAACAATAATAATAACAATAATAATAATAACAATAATAATAACAACAATAATAATAACAATAATAATAATAATAACAATAATAATAACAATAATAATAACAA
>SSNS01000335.1:240103-260029 GCA_006937985.1 Aphyosemion australe
TGTGTATAAGAGACAGGAGCAGGATGGCATCAAACCCAAAAGGAAAATGGTGACAACTGAAGGCCTTTAACTTCTCCTCAACAGGACACGTGTGTGTGTGTTTGCGTGTGTGTGTTTGCGTGTGTGTTTGCGTGTGTGTTTGCGTGTGTGTGTGTGTGTGTGTGTGTGTGTGTGTGTGTGTGAGTGCGTGCGTGCGTGTGTTTAATCCATGGCTCATGCCCTTGACATGCTCGGGGTGTCGGGGTTTGCTGGGAGCGTTTTATCAGGTGGAGACGAGGAGGCAGCGGGCCTCAGCACTTATCTGCTCTCAGAGCTCACGCTGGTGGAGAAGCATCTCCTCAGACAAAAATCTATATTTATTCAAAATAAAAACGCTGGAACGCCGGCCTTGTGCCTTAAAACCTGAACAAAGTCATTTTTTTCCTCCCCTGTCATGAAGGCAGAGCAGAAAATAGACAAGAGGCTGAGGATTGTGTACTACATCAAACCCGTAGAGGATAAACGGTCCTGGCCGAGATCGGCAGCAGCAAAGTCATGCATCAGCTCAGCGTGTCAGTGCCTCGCTGCAGCCTTCATCTCCTCCTGTTATGAGTTACACTACCCTCACCCTCCTGATCCATGCTTCTCTACTCACTGGTCTAATTTATGTCCCCCCTCCCTCTGTGTGGCCACCAGTCCAGCCCCACATCACCCAGCTGAAGAACGTGACAGCCGTAGAGGGCAGCGCCGCCATGATCTCCTGTGTGGCCGAGGGCGAGCCTCTGCCCGACATCTCCTGGAGGAGAGCCAGCGACGGCCAGACCTTCGTGGACGGAGACAAGGTAGGCACTGCCAGCAGGTCCATCTGGCTCCGTGTGTGTGTGTGTGTGTGTGTGTGTGTGTGTGTGTGTGTGTGTGTGTGTGTGTGTGTGTGTGTGTGTGTGTGTGTGTGTGTGTGTGTGTGTGTGTGTGTGTGTGTGTGTGTGTGTGTGTGTGTGTGTGGGTGGGTGTGTGGGTGTTCGTGGGTGCGTGCGTGTGTGTGTGTAGATAACACACAACTCGTGCACCATGAGAAAAGTCAGGCTGGGGTTTAATTAGACGAGCAAAAATAAATTTTAACAGTTGTTGCCAACTCCTCAGTAAGGAAAAGAGCTGTCCTAAAAGTCATTGAGTGATGTCATCGCCTGAGCTGCATCATCAGCTGTGTGGATCAGTAATGGCTGCTGTAGGGGGAGGAGTCAGAGACTGACGTGTAGGAATGTTAAAATACTTCCTTCTGTTCGTTCTTGGTTTTACCTGCTGTGTTTGGGATCGAGGCTGACTAAAGAGACCCAACAGAGATGCACTGATGGAGTTATTCATTTATTTATTTGTGTGTTTGTTTATTCATGTGTTTATTTATTAATTAATTTATTAATTAATGTATTAATTAATTTATTTAATTATGTATTTTTTATTTTATTTATGTATTTGTGTATTTATGTGTGTTTGTTTATTTATGTTTTAATTAATTAATTAATTAATTTAATTATGTATTATTATTTTTTTTATTTGTGTGTTTATTTATTTATTTATTTGTGTTTTTATTAATTAATTTATTTATTTAATTTTGTATTTTTTATTCATTTATTTGTGTGTTTGGTTTTTTATTTGTTTGTTTATTTATGTGTTTATTTATTTATTTGTGTGTTTATTTGTTTGTTT
Source organism: Aphyosemion australe (assembly GCA_006937985.1). Lineage (NCBI taxonomy): Eukaryota > Metazoa > Chordata > Actinopteri > Cyprinodontiformes > Nothobranchiidae > Aphyosemion > Aphyosemion australe. The sequence continues at coordinate 241,787 of SSNS01000335.1, forward strand.
ATGTATTTATTTATTTGTGTGTTTGTTTATTTATGTGATTATTTATGTATTTATTTATTTGTGTGTTTATTTATTTATTTGTGTTTTTGTTTTTTATTTATTTATTTGTTTGTTTATTTATTTATTTGTGTATTTTTATTTTTTATTTATTTGTGTGTTTGTTTATTTATTTGTGTTTTTGTTTTTTATTTGTTTGTTTATTTATTTGTGTGTTTGTTTATTTGTGTGATTATTTATGTATTTATTTATTTATTTGTGTTTATTTATTTATTTGTGTTTTTGTTTTTTATTTATTTGTTTGTTTATTTATTTATTTGTGTGTTTTTTATTTATTTGTGTGTTTATTTGTTTATTTATTCATGTGTGAGCCAGGGGAGATCAGCCATCAGCAGCTGGTTTAAACCTGCTGTTAAATCATTAGACTGAGTTCTTTAATCCAGATGAAGGAGGATAATTATTACCCGCTACACACGCACCACACACGTGGCTGATCGGTGAGCTGGTTGATTAATTGTGATTGGTCCGCATTTCCTCCATTAGCCTCTGACACAAAACAAGGTGAGCCTCACGTCTTTTCACTTCCTTTTCCAGCATCCAGGGTCAAATCTTTGTTTTCCTACAAAGACAAAAACACCAACATAACTCCGTCTCCAGAACACGACTAATGTCTTGTTTTTATTTAAAAACTTAATTTCTGCAAATAAAACAAAATGAATTTATGTTAAAAACAAAGCATGGATATGTCTTTGGGCCCTAAAGGGTAAATCAGAGGTCGTTGTCTTTAGAAATGACAGAAATGATTTACATGTTTGTGACTTTGATGTTTATCATAAACAAGCATCCATATAAAGAGGTGGGGATAATGTTTTTGCCTCTGTTCTTGGTTCGTTAGCAAAGCCTCTCATGACCAACTCCTAAATAATCCTTGGGCGTGCATCCACACACAGCTGATCAACTATTGCTGACTGCTTGATTCAAGATGGCCGCCACAGATAATTAATATCAGCTGGGAGAAAACTGGAACTCTGCTCGTTTTTCAGATGTTGACGTAGGATTTGGTGGAGCTGAGTAGCGACCACGTGCTCAGAGCAGTGTTAATTTTGACAAGAAATTTTAATTTAGTTTTAGTCTTAGTCTTTTGACTAAAATTATTTTTAATTTTAGTCACAATTTAGTTGTCCAATTAGTTTTTATTTTAGTCTTATTTTTGTCAACTAAAATTGCTTTCAATTTTAGTCGACTAAAATAAGGCTAAAATAAAAACACGTGTATTTTTCTTCTGATGCAATACTTTTTCTACTTGTGTAAAGGAAATGTTAACTACACCCATTTGAAACTGTAAATAAATATGTAAAAATCACATTTTACATTTTGGATCAATAAAACTCTACATTTATAATTGTTTTAATAACAATAATAATGGAAAATACCTAATTTAACACTGACAGTTTGAAATTGTGCCTCTCAGTATTAATAAAATAAAAAAAACTCTGTATAGTGTGCAGTAATATGACAAGAAATTACATCATACCATCAAAACATTAAAAGGTGTTACTCTTATAACACAAAGAGGTAAACTAAAGGTAAGAATTGTTTTCTTAGACTGTGCTTAGACTGATTTATCAAGGTGGGACACCTGAACGTTTCTCCTCAAAAACACCGCTAGAACACCGAACACTGATCATATCGGCCGTACCAGCGCCAAGAAAAGAAAAATGATTAGACAACAAGATGCGCAGCGCGCTGACCCTGCGTGAACTCGGTTCGGTGCCGCAGGCCCGCAGCTCAAACCGAACGGCACCAGCAGTAATGTGCTGACCACTCCCACCCCGCCTCCGCTCGCTGCTAACAACACCGTAACACTTTTGAAACCAGGGGAAACCCCAGGTGTGTACTCACCAAGCAAATACGTCTCAGATGGTCACATTTGAAGCTTTTCCTTCCAGCCGCGGACATTTTATCCCTTCAGACATAACTTTTACCGGCATAAACATCTTATGTTTGCTTACCGCTAGCTTTTTCAAACAACAGCCGGCTCCAGACTCTGGTTGGTTCTTTTCTTATTTAGTCCCACCTATTCGATTTGATGATTGGTTATTTTTTCCGGTCGCCCATCCTTTCCGTTTTCTGATTGGATTTTCGTTTCTGTCAATTTTCGTTGTTGTTTCTTATTCGTCAACGAAAATGTCGGTCAATATTCGTTATAATTTAGTCTTTTTTGGCGTGTATATTTTCGTTTTTGTTTAGTTTTAGTCCGCAAAAATTCATTCGTCACGAAAAAAAAAACGAAAATAATTCGTCAACGACATTAACACGTGCTCAGAGGGTCGGCCAATCACGTTAAAGCTTTGTTTGAACGGGTCTGTTTACTGTTGGTCATTGACACGTCTGGTAGGGATCCGCATTTGGAGTTACCCCAATCAAAGATGGCTGCCACTGCCCAATGACTTTGAGTAAACCGAACGTCTAAAAGAGCGATGGTGGCTCCGCTGTGACACCATCAGGATGGGAGGTCAGCCATGATGTTTTCACACCCTAACAACCAACTCTCCATCATTTCTCAGCTCAAGATGATCTGAGTTTAAACTCTGGAAATCCCCGAGGGTTGGGTTTAGACCTTTAGTTTTAATTCATCTTTAAATGTAGTGGAAACTTTACTAAAAAGGTCTAAAATTATCTTGTTGGTTAAGTTTTACTCATCAGATTTTGAAAGTGAGCTCATATCACGTTAGATCATCTGTATTAAACTGGTCAGAACTGGTTCTGGATCAGACTACACACCTTTCACTGATTTGGGGGGCGTGACCGTACTTGACCTGCTGAAGCTCAGTCTGACGCTCCACATTAAAACTGAGGCTAATCCTGCTCTCCGTGCAGTAGCTGATGTTTGAAGGTGTTTTGGTGGAAGACGACCCTCGGATACGCGCTCACCTTCCTCTCACACTTGGCTGAGTTTGTTGTCTCTCAGGAAATCAGCTTACAATTTCCTTTTGATTCGCTTCAGGCGAAAAGAAGCAGCGAAGACCTTGAAAATTTCAAGGTAAACTATCAGTTTCCACTTTAAGTGTTTTCCTTTTGCCTAACGAGATCGTATGTAATCCAATCTCAGAAATAAACACGGCTTTAATTCAGGCGGTTTCCTCTCTGGGCTCATTATTTACTTCATACTAAAGAACTAAGAGATGTCCTTCATTATTCTTTTAACATGTCAGCGTGAAAATCACCACGTCTACCTGAGCAGGAGACCCGGCGCGGCCCAAAAAATAAAAATGCAAATGCTTGAAAAAAGGTCAGCAGCACGGAGATGAATGAAGGTGTGCATGGACTGGAATCGTTTGGGTTGATAAATCACAACCCAAAATGAGAGTAAGTGCTTCTCTTCCTGCAGCAAATGCAATTATGGAAATGCGCCGCGCGAATCAACACACCTAAACGTACGCAAAGACAAACACGACTTGTGCGGCGCGGCGCGTGATGGATGGCGGCAGTCATTTGGGTTTAAGGCAGGATGTTCCTCTCTCAATTTGCTCTCCAATCTGCATATCCAGTCTGCTCACACTCCTCCCCGCTGAGGCGTCAGGCTCCTCTCCACAAAGCTGCTCGCATTCGCCTCGTTTCTTCTGCAGCCAGCACCGTGACCCCAGTAAGAGACCATCATGGGAGGGAGTTTGTGGAATTTAATTATGTTCTGAAGTAGGATTTGAGTCAGGTTATTGTTTCACTGTGACTTAGAGAGAGAAGAAGGCTGCTGCTCCGTTCAGCCAAAACTCTTTTAGCTTTATGTGAAATGATTCTGGGTCACAGGCTCCGACGATTCCAAAAACAAAGCCAGAGTGTTGTAATAGATCCAGTCATCTTCAGCACATAACGGGATCAAATATTCAGAAGAACCAAATAAATGTTGGGTTTTCCATAGATGGCCATGACCTCAGGGCTTTGTGACACACTTGGATCGGAAACCGGAATAAACCGGTTGAGGAGGTCTTTGAATCCTCTCCAGGGAGCAGAATGTGTCCGTGCCTTTGTAGATAGCTCCCTAAACAGCATCTGTTTTCAGAAATCGATTTCACGTCTGAGAGACGGATGAGCTTCAGCCAGCGTGAGCGCAGAACGTCCTGCTGCCATCCTAAAACGGCTCCAATCAGCTAAATCTCACAGTAGTTCATGTAATGTTATTTATACCCTTTACACCACCACAACTTCCAGGTTTACCGCCACCAAAATAACGGATGTGAAGCTGATAGGGATGAAATGATTTATGGAATCATTTCAGCTCTTGGAGAAGTTTTTAAGATCTGCTCTGGAGGAGGTTACTCTAGCGGTTCCTGCTGGACTTGAGCCCTGGAAGCCCTGGAAGTGCTACGTTTTGCTGATGATGGTGATGTTTATGTCCATAAATAACCAGAGTAACGTGGGGAAGTCCTTCGGCCTGCTGTTCTCTTACGGCTGGGTGGTAGAGCGCATCCTGACTGTTTTCATACCTGGCTGGTACAGACACCGCTCTGAAGCTGGTGCTTCTCTAGAGATGTTTATGGAACCAGAGCAAAGAACAAAATATTCACCCTCCTCCCCTCAGACAGATCATAGAGCTGCCTTAAAGCCCAGACTACAAGGAGCAGCTCCAAGTTACATGGTTCATGAACTCTGACCTTTGAGTTTCCACACATCTGTTTCTAGGTTTTCATTAATGACTTTATTTTAATCTGACCTGAGTAACACTTCCATGTTTAAGAGTTCGGCGCTGTTTGGAGAAGACAGCAGTAGACTTTGTTTTTGGCTGAGCCAGACCAGCTGTTAGCTCATCAGAAGTCATTTCTCTTTCCTGAGGCCAATCAGGAAGCTATCTACTGAGTAATAGATAGTAGTTGAAACTTTTACACACAAGCAGACTTCAGAAGGGTCTAAAGAAGCTGGTAAGGAGGTAAAGAGGAAGCTGTTGCCTCCCGTCAAGCTTTAAAAGGACAGACTTCTCCTTGTTGAGAAATGTAGGAAAAATCACAGTAATTTTCCATATTTTTAGGAGTGGATGGGATTCCAGCAAGTGAGGTCAAATGGACTGGTGCTCAGAGGAATTACCCAGAGAGCTCCATCTCAGACTCTGTTAGCATGTTACAGGTCAACGTGCACAATGGTACAACTACAGCCCAACTAGTGGAGTTTGTTAGGATGAGTCTGGTTAGAAGGATCTCTCTGGGCTAGAATTACAATAATAAGCTCTAGTTCATAGTTTCTGAGTCAGAAAGTGTCAAAGTGAAAAACAACATTAAGAGGGGGTGGGAACGAGTTGGGAGTCAAACCAGAGAGAATTAAGACTCCGTGATGAGACTGAGAAAAGAAAATGAACACAACTTTCACAATTTGATTAAAATTTTGTCACATGACCTGATCAAAGTACCAATTCATCATGATTTCATCAGATGATTAGTATTTTCATGGTGTTTTTGTGCCACCAACCAGTCACAGCCTAGTGAGATACTGGTTTTATGGTTGCACCGGGTTAGGGTTAGGTTTTGAGATGTTAGGGTTAGGGTTTGAGACGTTAGGGTTAGGGTTTGAGACGTTAGGGTTTGGGATGCTAGGTTTAGGGTTTGAGACGCTAGGGTTTGGGACGCTAGGGTTAGGGTTTGAGACGCTAGGGTTTGGGACGCTAGGGTTAGGGTTTGAGACGTTAGGGTTTGGGACATTAGGGTTACGGTTTGAGACATTAGGGTTTGGGACGCTAGGGTCAGGGTTTGAGACGCTAGGGTTTGGGACGTTAGGGTTAGGGTTTGAGACGTTAGGGTTTGGGACGCTAGGGTTAGGGTTTGGGACGTTAGGGTTTGGGACGTTAGGGTTAGGGTTTGGGACGTTAGGGTTAGGGTTTGAGATGTTAGGGTTTGGAATGCTAGGGTTAGCGTTTGGGACGTTAGGGTTTGAGACATTAGGGTTTGGGATGCTATGGTTAGGGTTTGGGACGCTAGCACCAGTTTTCCATATCAGACTGAGGAAAAGGTCTTTTAATAGTTTATTCTACAAATGGTATCTTTAAATGTGGAAGAACTGCGTGTTTTCTTTCTGAATTTAAATTGTACCTTCATAGAGCAGATGTTTGATTGTTATTTTGTTCTTTTATCTAACAGATAACTGAAGCGTTTAACCAACGCCCGTCTGTTGGTTCCTGTGGTAAATCCCTTTCTCCTCCTTGAACCAGAAGCTATTATTAAATGTCATGTTGCTGCAGCCGTGAGGTGGAGGTGAAGCTGTAGCCATGCGAGCGGAGCGAACGGGAAGCCCCAACGTTGAGCCTCCAACACACAAGCGTGGGGATCAGACTAGCTGTGTCTCCAGCCTCGGTGACATTTACCGCTGACATTTTTAATATCAGAAAAACTCTCCAGCAGTTGAGCTGAGAAAACACAGTACCAGTCGGACGAGTTTGGTCGTGAGCTCGCTCTTGTAGCTGCGTGTGGAGCAGAAACAGATGCTCATACTTTATCTCTCACTGCCCTTCTATTCCACTCTTGCCTTTTTTTATTTGATGATTAATTCCTGCAGAAGAAGCACCATGCATGTTTTTGGTTCCCGTTTGGCCGTGTGGCTCGTCGTTTGACTGAGCAGCATATCAAACAGGCCGTGCTGCCGGAGCCCAGCTCGTCTCTGTGCAAAGACCCTGTCAGCTGGCAGAGCGCAGGATAGGTGGGGGTGGAGGTGGGGGGGTAGCGAGTAATTTCCTGACTCAGAATCTCTGTCCTGGAAGATTTCCTCTCCCTCTTTTCTCCCTCTCTCCCCTGCATCATCCTCACAGCATTCCTATTCAACACACACAGCCCCGATCTCATTGACCTCAGCTTTGGAGGCAAACAGGACAAAGTCTGCCTTGGCAGCACAAAAGCAGCAGAAGTGAGCCTCTAAACAGGGCTTCACCTCGTTAGCTGATAGCATTGTGATGATAAGATGAAGGATAAGCCACCAAACAGGATAAAGCCGGAGCATCAACAGCAGCGAGTCTGATGCTTCATGAGAAGTACCCTCACCAGAGCATCACGGGGTCTGGATGAGCATTGATTTATGGGTAAAAACTGTTGGAGGAGATGGGCGGTGTGCACACGGAGGCAGACTCCAGTATGCAAATGGACCCGTGGGCAGGAATACAGATGAACGCAAACAAAGACGCAGCGCAGGAAGTCGGCAGCCATTGTCAGAGAACAGAAGATGAACGACTGTTTGCTCTGGATAGAAATGTACAGTGTGTGTGTATGTGTGTGCGTTTGTGTGAGATTTTGTGTGTGTGTGTGTGTGTGTGTGTGTGTGTGTGTGTATGTGTGTATATAAGGGTGTGTTTGTGTATGTGGTTGCTTTTGTGTGAGTTTTTGTGCGTGTGTGTGTGTGTGTGTATGTGTGTGAGTTTGTGTGAGTTTTTGTGTGTGTGTGAGGTGTGTGTGCGTGTGTGTGTTAGAGAGAGAGAGAGAGAGAGAGTGTGAGAGGGTGTGTGTGTGTGTGTGTGGTCAGATGGATGCTGACAGAAGGATCAGCTGATATCAGAGCTAGTCATGTGAAAGTAAAGATATAAAACACATCCACAGGCTTCTGCTTTCTGTTGGGGGGAGGGGGTAGAAAGTGAGTGAGAGAGAAGACCTTAAACAACCAAAATAAACAAATATGACATATTCTAAAAACATGGTACATCTTCATGTTTACATTCTGCTTCTATGGTTTTTATATTTTCTACCTGCAGCCTACTTGTGTTTGCTTTTATTGTGAAAAGCTCTGTGGTGAACAGTGATGCTACCTGTGTTTGCTTTTATTGTGAAAATCTCTGTGGTGAACAGTGATGCTAGTTGTTTGCTTTTATTGTGAAAATCTCTGTGGTGAACAGTGATGCTAGTTGTTTGCTTTTATTGTGAAAATTACTGTGGTGAACAGTGATGCTAGTTGTGTCTGCTCTTATTGTGAAAATCTCCGTGGTGAACAGTGATGCTAGTTGTGTCTGCTCTTATTGTGAAAATCTTCGTGGTGAACAGTGATGCTACCTGTGTTAGCTTTTATTACCCTAACCCTTGAGCAGCGTAAACATTAATTTATTTAATAGCAGAGCAATAAAAACAGAACCTCAGCAGGTGAAACACCAGAGAGCCTCTGGGTGCCGGTACTGATCTGGTTCCTGTGAGGTCGGGTTCAGGAGTGGGTAGATTTCACACACGTTTCTACTCAGGCCGTTAAAACCAGAGAGATTCACCTCATTTATTATTTATTAGGTGGTTTCATAAAATAACCAATAACACACACATCTGATGTCCTTGATAGAATAAAAACACAAGATCCAGTACATGAAATGCTCTTATTGTAAACAAAGGTCAAAGGTCACCAAGGAATAATCTAATGTGTTTCCATGATTGTGTATGTGAACCTGTTACGACTGACCCTCACGGTGGTGCTGGAACCACAACCACAGAGTGATCCATACAAGCACACGGGTCATGGAGTAGCTCGAGAACCGCTGTTCTGGATCTAGGAACGTAGCTGGAAGCTGTTCTGGGAGGGAACGGACACGGGGGCGACCATTAAATATAAACGTCTCCTGAGGACCTACAGCAGGAGGGTTTGATGTGTGTGTAGATCTGTCTTCCATTGATGATGTCTGAGGGTCATGATGAGGGACAGCAGCTATCGTGGACTGTTGCACATCAGCAGAAACCATCTCAGATTCATCTGTGATTCTTTCCTTTGGTTTCTAAATGATTCAGTAATTAGGCTGATACCCCCCCTCCCCTGCCCACACACTTCTGATTTATTCAAGTCTTTGTTCAAAGATTCTGCAGATGTTTTAATATCCATCAGATTCACAGATCTGCAGCTCCGCCTCCTCCACGATCATCTCCTCCTCTGTTTCAGCGCTGCCGTTAGCTGCCTGATGATTTCCTCCAGAATGTGTCACCATCCTGTTGACGGGTTCAGCCTGTCAGAGTCGAGATCCTGGGCGTCTGAATCGGATTTAGCATTAAAAGAATCTACAGCTTTTAAAAAGCAGCTTAGAGCAGGTGTGGGTCGGGGGGGTCATCTGATGCTACAGCTGTAACGTGACTCGGACCAGGATGCTCCTGGGGTGTTTTTTCTCATTACGAGAGGCTGTCGATTCCTGGACGGATAGCCTTGTCTGCTGTAATTGACCCGTAGCTTCAGAGTGAGGCCATCTGTCTCTATTCAGATGTAATGACCTTGTAATGTAGCAGCACTTTACATTAGCGTGGACGCTGTGGGACGAGGGACAGTTTCCTTCAGGAGTGGGGTCAGACCTCAGCACAAATCCTAACGCAGTAAAAGTTCTTTTCCTTAACTTGGTCTCATGTTTGTGTTTCAGAGTCGAGATGGAAGGTTTGAGGTTCGCGGTCGCCATGGCAAGTCGGTGCTGACCATTAGCGGGGTGCGGCTCACCGATCTGGGACGGTTTGACTGTGAGGCGCAGAGCAGGATAGGAGGTCATCAGAAGAGCATGTTTCTGGATATAGAGTGTAAGTATCTGCTGTCCCCCTGGAGGAGCTTCTGATCCACCTGAATGTCTCCAAACTGTTTGTGTCATTCTGAGAGGACAGGAGCAGTCCTATTTAGGGCAGCAAAGAAGCCATCTATGTCACCAGGAAGAAAATAACCCTTGACTGTGTTCTAGAGTTTAAAACCACATTTACTTTGTTGTTGGTGAATAAAGGCAGCTTACCGTGTCTAATGTACCAGAAGTCAGTGGGGATATCTGTATGAAGTCTAAAACAGTGATGTTGTAATGGCCGCTGAGAAACGGCTGGTTTAACACATCAAACTCTTAGACACGCCCCCTGATATTAGCATGTCCCAACCCACTTCAACATCAACAATATATAAACATTGCTAACCACAGAACAATAGCCAGAGTTACTGCTAATGAAAGCCTGAACTATTTGCCAATGCTAGTTCAAGCTACTGCTAACCTGAGTTACTGCTAACATTAGAATGAGCTACTGCTAATGCTAGCCCAAGCTACTGCTAATGCTAAACTGAGTTACTGCTAACATTAGAGTGAGATACTGCTAATGCTAGCCCGAGCTACTGCTAATGTCTAGCCCAAGCTACTGCTAACGCTAGCCTGAGTTACTGCTAACATTATCCCAAGCAACTGCTAAAGCTAGCCTGTGTTACTGCTAACGCTTGCCTGAGCTATTGGAAACCAACACAGAAGAATGTCGGAGCACACCTGTAACGTTCCTGGCTGTCTTTATCTTTTATGTCTTTCCTGTTCTTCGTATCTTTTCTAGATCCTTTATGTTTTAGTTCTTTTTGTGGATTTCTGTATTGGTTTAGTTTTTCATGTTTGTTCTTGTTACGCCCCAGGTCATCTAGGTGACCTGAGTAACAAAGATGGACACATGCTCGGAAGCAAAAATAATTGAAACCATTTATTTACAAAGGGAACTGAACAATAAACACAAGATGACTAACTAAACCGGTGGCAAAACGATAACAACTAGACTGGGGGTCTCTGCTGACCCAAAACACTTATGTGTAGAGACCTGAACAATTTCCCCAAACGGTCGCGGGTAACTTAGCTTTAGCTCCAAAAATATATTCCCCTTAAGACCACAGTCTTCTCCTAAAAAGGGGAATAAAAGCAGAGACAAGTTGTTATTTAACACAAAACCAAATCAAACAAAGTTTAAAACCAAAACGCCACCTGTGAGACAACAGTCCAGAGAACCTCCCTGTCCTGCTGCCCCCATGAACTGAAGACAGGCTGGCTTTTTATGGCAGAGCCAGCCTGATTGCAACCAGGGACAGCTGGTTGAGCCAATCAGTGGGAGAGGAACCAGGTGTGGCGTGCCTTCTCCTCTCTCACACACACACTGGAAGGGAGGAAATCAGAGGAGAAAATAAAATATATAAACAAACAGCCAAAGGCTGTAACAGTTCTGATTTCATCTTTTTATGTCATTTTGTAACTGAAACTCATTTTATTCATGTTTAGTTTTGTGGTTATTTTGTATCTTTTACATCTTTGGTTAGTTCTTTCTTTTGTGGTTTGGGTTTTTTGTTGTTGGACCTCCTAAACATCACAATCAAACCCTGTTTTAGAGTTTTTTGATGTTTTTTCTTTGTAAATTCAGAAGTGGTGAATTTAAAGCCTCGTCTCTGAGCGCTAACAGGTCTGAGCAGAATAAAAGCAAGAAGAAAAGGTCCTTTTGAGGCCGCAGGTTGAAGCACTTTGAGATTTCTGTGAAGGCGTTTGTAGAAAACAGATGTCAGAGGAGTGTTACTTCGTTATCCTGTTTGTGATAAACGCAGCAAGCGACCTGGAAGGAACCTGCAGCCTCCTTCTAGTGTTAAAGTCCAGGAAGCAGCTGTTTTTATTATTGAGCAACATTAAATTATTGCTAACAACTCCCCCGACCCTCCGCCACTCAGCAGAAGGGTTAATTAGTCATGCATTTCCTAGCCCCCCCCCCCTCCCTCAGTGCTGCTCGTTGGGGTTATTTGGGCCAGGTTCTCTCTGTCTAATGAGCTCTGGATCATGTTGGCCTTAAAGTGGTTGAGTTCATTAGGAGAGCAGCTCTGATGCTTTAACTAAACCAGTGCAGCTTTGCACAACAGCGAGTTCACACTGATGTGTGACATGTGAGTGGGAGGAGCTTGTTCAGGAAAACAACAAGAGAGTCTCCTCTGGCTGAGGTGACTTTCAGGTTCAATGATTCCTTCAGAACATGTTTTGTGAGGTTCCTGAAGAGTTCGCTTTTCAGAAAGGTTAGATGACGTGCACGCATACGTGCACCCCAACACAACGCTGCAGCTTTGTTCCCGCAGCGCCTCGGCAGCCTTAACTGATCGCTCTGGGCCTGAGATGCAGCTCTGCAGAGGCGCCGGGCCAGCTGTGGGTCCGAGTGGGACTCGGCTCGATCCTACTGATGAACTTATTCACAAAGTCACTGCAGGCTGGGCGGGGTCATCTGTATCTAATGGAACCCTGCAAATGAAAACATGAATCCAGCATAATTCCCGTTTACACAGAGCCAGGCAGACTGGGCCAACTGGGCCGGGAACCATCCAAGCAGCTCGCTGCTGCTGTGATCGCTTATTACTGCCTTTTCTATTTGCTGCACATCTTTTATCCATTCCTTCCCCCTGCAACTGTGCAAAGGAATTATGGGAAATGTAGTGTTATATCATTTTATTTATGTGTTTACTTTAAACAGATATTCCCAAATTCCTGACCAACCACACCATCTTCTACTCATGGGAGGGGAACCCGGTGAACATCAGCTGTGATGTGATGTCAAACCCCCCCGCCACCATGCTGTGGAGGAGAGAACGCTTCACCATATCAGAGGGAACAGCTAACATGCAGATCCACGGTGCAGAGGGCAAGTCTGTCCTGGAGGTGAGTCTAAACCCCCCCCCAAACATTTATCAGTGAGGAGGTCCTCCTCTTAACCAGAGAGTCACCGTGTTGTTAGCATAGACGTCTAAACCAGCTCAGTGGCCTAGTGGTATGAGTGTCCACCCTGAGACTGGGAGGTCGTGGGTTCAAATCCTGGTCGGGTCATACCAAAGACTTTTAAAAATGGGACCCAGTGCGTCCTCGCTTCACACTCAGCACTAAAGGGTTGGATTGGGGGGTTAAACCACCAATAGTTCCCGAGCGCGGCCGTGTCTGCAGCTCACCGCTCCCCCAGGGGATGGGTCAGATGTGGAGATGTAATTTCACCAGTGTGTAATGATGACTAATGGGACTTTAAATGTAGACCAGAGCCTTTCTCCCTACTTCTGTTGTTTAAACCAAAACATCTCACTTCCAGGTCCAGAGTCAGGCTGAAATTCCCACCTTCTACAAATGATGAAAATCTGCTGATTCAGCAGCAAAGAGAGAAATCCAGCAGTTATCTGGGTTCAGATGAACTCCAGCAAATAACTGGTTAAAAAGTTGTCTTGATAACAGACGGTAATATGTACAAACTGGTCACACTAAATCCACACACTTAAATATTACCTGTGGTGTCCCACAAGGCTCAGAGCTTGGTCCCAAACGGTTTATAATAATAAATAATAATATATTTTATTTGAAGCGCCTTTCTAAAAACTCAAGGTCACTGTACAGAAAGGAAAGTAAAACATTCAAACAAGCACAAGAAAGTAAAATAGTTACAGTAAATGGCTAGTAATGTCAAAACCAAGATAAAACACATAAAATACAGTTAAAGGGAATAGGCAGTCTTGAGCAGCTGAGTTTTGAGTTTAGCCCAAACCACTCAGGTTATGGTCAAAGCTAGACACAACACGTTTCCTTATTATTATTATTATTCTTATTATTATTATTATTATTATTATAATAAAGCCTCAGAGGAACCGTGTTCACAGCGTGAATCAGTGTGTGGAATGACCAGGATGAAGGAGCTAAGCAAATCAAATATTCGATAATTCTAAAACATCTATAAGGAGTACGTAAATATAAACGTTTATTATTAATATTAAACGTTTTTATTTACATATATTACATATTGAGTTTTATCTTGAGAGGCGCTATATAAAATATCGTTTCTTCTTCTTCCATAAACATGAATGTAAACTGATAGAAGTGTTTACTCTGATCAGGTGACTCCAATGTCCGACAGAGACTTTGGCCGCTACAACTGTACAGCCAGGAACAACATCGGTGTTCGGTACCAGGAGTTCATCCTGGCCCAGGCAGGTGAGTGTGTCATGTTTTACCCCCAGGTGAGGGGGTCCAGCTGCCCCACATGGTCCCTCACCACCCTACAGGGCTCCGCCACCCTTCAGCTGAACGGGGCTGAGTCTCTGGGTGTTGTTTGTTTGTTTGTTTTCTCACCAGCAGGCAGGAGTTTTAGTCACTGATGGTTGTTTTCAGCTTCTTTTTGATGCAGTTTTACCAAAAAGCAACAAGCTTGAAGTTTTTATGTCGTTTTAACAACAAATGATGCTTGAATATTTTGTTTTATTATTTTAAAGCAGAAAATCACTGTTTTAGGTTGGAGGAGCAGTGGTTGTTCTGCTGATCTAGCAGCTCTGTGATTGGTTAGTTAATACTAACAGGTATTAATGCTAAAATGAAAGGTCTAGGCACGTTTTAGATCTACAGACCAGGTGTTCATGGGTCTGTTTTACAGAGAAGATTGTCTCCTGCTGCTGACTCAAATAACCATAACCACACGTTGTTTTCTTCTTCTTCAGATGTTCCATCAAACCCGTACTCCGTCCGTCTGTCCGCCGTCTCCCAGCGCTTAGCAACCGTCACGTTTATGAAGCCGGACTCTCACGGCGGCGTTCCCATCAGCTACTACCTGGTCCAGTTCAAGGAGCTGGGATCTCAGGACTGGAGAGACGTGCGGTCCCACAGCGTCCAGAGTGAGTGTCAGCCATGTCTCCGGTCTAGATGAACTGTCTCCCTACACTGTGATCCTCCATGTACTGATTTTACCAACAGTAGCTAGATTATGGGATGGATTCTGCTCATAAACAAAGCTGTATAGTTAAAGTCGTTCATTATCCAGATGACGGCTGTTTTCCCTCACCTTTTCCCTAACGGACTGGTACCAGCTCTAGTATATTTATGTCTGTGTGAAGGGCTCAGGTGGAACAGCATTAACTTCCTGTCTCTGCTGATGTCACACACCAGCCATGAGAAGGCGTCTAACACATGATCGGTCACGCGACCCTTCAAAGCTTCGGCCCCTGGATGTTGTCGGGTCCTGATAAAACTCAAACACCTGGCGGGGAGAGCGCCAGCACCTGTCTAGGCCCCTCCCCTACGAGGCCAAATTGATTTCTGAGCCTGGTGGAGAGTGCAGCGCGAGGTGAAGCCATGGATGGATGGAAGATGGAAGCCAGAGGACGAACAGAGGGGTGATAAGCAGGTCCAACAAAACCTGAAGGGCTTATCGCTAATATCCCTCATTTTAGAGTCAGGTACAGATGGAGGCGTGGAGGGAGGAATGCTGATGAGCAGGTGGAACGGTCCCAGCTCACCTCAGGGAGAGAAACATCCAAACAGCCCCAAAACAGCTGATCGTATCCATAAAAACACCAGAGGTGTGTGTTTACCTCCAGATCCTTCACAGGAAACCCGGTCTGGTTCCGAACCAGCGCTGGGCTGGAAGGATCCCAGTTTCCCATTCCAGGACCAAAAAAGAGCTAAAGCACCAGTCAAGGGTTTAATTTGTGCCGACTGGCAAAAACAACAACTTTCACTGGAGCTCATTACGCCGCCGGCTCTCAGCGAGGTAATGTGAGGAGAATCTAGAGGGTGTGAAATTTAAATCCACATTGTGCTGCTGCGGTTAATGGGACTTCCTGTTTCCTGGGATAATCCCGTCATTTACACCGCCAGTGGACAACGTCCCAGTTTCACCGTTTCTTATGCTTACTGGTTCATCCAGAAACGATATTCCAGCCCTGTAGGTGAATCTTTCCCTCTTTCAGGACAGGAATGTTCATGTTTTGGAACCAGGAGTTTGGTGGGTCAACAGAGGCGTTCAGGTGAAACAGCAAAAAACGAGAATCTGGAGCAAAAGTTAATTTATGTCAGTAAATCAGCCTAAAAGGTGAAACTAACCTCTGAGACAGACTCATTAAATCCAGATGTTTCAGCCTTTATCTGTTATGACTGTGGTGATTCTGGCTTAGGGAGGGTTAGGGTTAGGGTTACGGTAGGGGTTAGGGTAGGGGTTAGGGTTAGGGTGGGGGTTAGGGTTAGGGTTACAGTGGGGGTTAGGGTAGGGGTTAGGGTTAGGGTGGGTTAAGGTGGGTTAGGGTTAGGGTGGGTTAGGGTTAGGGTGGGTTAGGGTGGGGGTACAGCTGATGAAAACCTTAGAATCTCAGCTTCAATATTCTAGACTCAAAGTGTCACACTCTGATCAGCTGATGAATCCACAACACCTGCAGAGGGTTCCTGAGCCTTTAGATGGTCTCTCAGTTTGAGCTGGATCACTGACATGAATGGACCAGGTTCTAGTTACTGTCTCACCTGTAGAGAAGGTGGTTTCTGTTTAGAGTCAAACTAAAACCAGAGGAGCAGGTCTGAAGCTGGGTTCTGCTCAACCCTCTCATCCTGCTGAACTAAATTCTGACATCACGGCTCCATCAGAGTTCGTTTAAAAGTCGTAGAAGAATCTACGTCCTGCTCACGACTCTTCTTCTGCTGCCTTTCCTGCTACATCACACGATATTCAGCTGTCTAAATATTTTAGTGCAGCTTTGAATCTGATGACATTCCCAGCGATCCGCATCTTCAGGAACGTGACCCGGACCCGATGCTAGGAGACCTGGGGCAGCGACTAGTGGACTAGCTCCTGTTAATGAAGCGCTTCCTGGAGTTTCAGGTTTATTAAATCAGTGATCAGGACAACAGCCAGAACCAGCTGATCCCACCTGTGAGTAGTTAAGCATGGAACAGGAAGTGTTCTTTAAAAGTGTCTGTTGGTTTGGTTCTGCAGCCACGGTGGTTCTGACCGGACTGGAGCCCAACACCACCTATGAGGTTCGAGTGGCAGCCGTCAACGGGAAGGGTCAGGGAGAGTTCAGCCACACGGAGACCTTCCAGACTCTACCCATCCGTAAGTGGGCCTCTGTCCGCCGCCTTTATCGCTCATACCTCAAAGTAAGGGCCCGGCCCGGATCCTACAGGTGCATTTATGAAATGAGAGTCAGTCATAATGACTTCCATCTATCACGCTAACGCCTTTATGGCCTTTAGACGCTGTTAACGGCTAGTTATTGGCACATCCCAGCAGTTAACAGATGGCTGTCAGGAAGTCCAAAAGTGTCTTTCTAAAGCGAGACGGGTGCAAACCGCCAAATTCAGCAGAAACATTTGGGCTTTGATTTAATGAACGTGTGCAGGTATGTGACAGAAATGCTTTCCAGGCCTCCAGGAACCAGCGGCTCGGTGGAACCAGGACCGTTTGTTACGGGAGACATCCGTGGAATATTTATCCTGCTATCGCTCCTGGTTTCACCGATATGGATTCAGATGATCAGAGCTGGGAGAGATTCTGTCAGATCCTTGTTTACCTGAGAAACCTGCTGGGGGGGTGGGGGGGGTCCTGATAAGCATTTATTTATTCCTGCAAGGCTGCAGGATTCCCAGAGAAACATGTCTCATGTTTCACTACAACAAGCAGCAGACATTAGATCCTGTAGGGAACCTGGACTGAATCTCACCTGTCTCACCCGTCTCATCTGTCTCACCCTCAGGAGAACCGAGTCCGCCGGCGGTCCATGGGCAGAGAGGGATGGGTAAGGCGTACCGGTTGGGTCTGGTGAAGCAGGACGACGGAGGGATGCCCATCGTGGAGTACATAGTCAAATATAAAACTGTGAGTAGTCCAGGTGGAGCTCCACCTGTCGCCTTCTCCTCCCCTTAAGCTCCTCCCCCTGATGGAGGTGAGGTTGTTTTCTCATGTCGTAGCCAAACGCTGGTCTGGTGTTCAGCAGGCAGAAGCTCCTCCCCTCCCAGGACAGGAGCGTTTTTATTTGAACTAAAACATGGCCGCCACTCTAGTGGTCACACATTAACTATAAAAGCTCCTTCCAGGAACGGGAATGTCCTCAGAACAAACATGTGGATAAGAGTTGGGATTAGATTAAGATGATTTTTCTGACTGGAACATCAAGTCTAAACTCAGTAGAAACAGTTATGTCGAGTCTTCACTGGTCAGAAGGATTTTCCTAAATGTTCCCAACATAGATGTTCCTGAGGAACCAGAAGCTCCTCCTCCTGTTCCAGAACCGTTAAACTCAATTGTAGTCAGCTAGTCACCATTGTCAGGTTAACACGTCTTCATCCACAGCTGTTCTATGAAACTACTGGTTGACCGGTCTTATGGGATCCAGATGAACGAGTTAATGAGGAAAAGATTCATCTAAAAGACTCAGAAGATGGAAAAGTTTGAACAAATGTGCAGAAAATCATGAATTATTTATTCTTATCAGATAAAATCTGGTTAACAAGCTAATTAAACTCAGTTTTATGTTACGAATCGACTAAAATAAAGATTTCCTTGTCTGTCAAGGCCAGGACGTTTGTTAAACTTTTCCATGAATAAACATGAATGTTTCTCACCTCCTGCTGAACTTTTAACGAAGCTTTTCTGACTAAATGATTATTAATGATGGAGACTTGTGATGGGGGCGGCCCTGGTCTCTCTGGTCCCTCTGGTCTCTCTGGTCCCTGTGGTCTCTCTGGTCCCTCTGGTCTCTGGTCCCTCTGGTCCCTGGTCTCTCTGGTCCCTC
>SSNS01000335.1:276629-287889 GCA_006937985.1 Aphyosemion australe
TTTCCCTGATAAGCATTTATTTATTCCTGCAAGGCTGCAGGATTCCCAGAGAAACATGTCTCATGTTTCACTACAACAAGCAGCAGATATTAGATCCTGTAGGGAACCTGGACTGAATCTCACCTGTCTCACCCGTCTCATCTGTCTCACCCTCAGGAGAGCCGAGTCCGCCGGCGGTCCACGGGCAGAGAGGGATGGGTAAGGCGTACCGGTTGGGTCTGGTGAAGCAGGACGACGGAGGGATGCCCATCGTGGAGTACATAGTCAAATATAAAACTGTGAGTAGTCCAGGTGGAGCTCCACCTGTCGCCTTCTCCTCCCCTTAAGCTCCTCCCCCTGATGGAGGTGAGGTTGTTTTCTCATGTCGTAGCCAAACGCTGGTCTGGTGTTCAGCAGGCAGAAGCTCCTCCCCTCCCAGGACAGGAGCGTTTTTATTTGAACTAAAACATGGCTGCCCCTCTAGTGGTCACACATTAACTATAAAAGCTCCTTCCAGGTGTCCAGGAACGGGAATGTCCTCAGAACAAACATGTGGATAAGAGTTGGGATTAGATTAAGATGATTCTTCTGACTGGAACATCAAGTCCAAACTCAGTAGAAACAGTTATGTCGAGTCTTCACTGGTCAGAAGGATTTTCCTAAATGTTCCCAACATAGATGTTCCTGAGGAACCAGAAGCTCCTCCTCCTGTTCCAGAACCGTTAAACTCAATTGTAGTCAGCTAGTCACCATTGTCAGGTTAACACGTCTTCATCCACAGCTGCTCTATGAAACTACTGGTTGACTGGTCTTATGGGATCCAGATGAACGAGTTAATGAGGAAAAGATTCATCTAAAAGACTCAGAAGATGGAAAAAGTTTGAACAAATGTGCAGAAAATCATGAATTATTTATTCTTATCAGATAAAATCTGGTTAACAAGCTAATTAAACTCAGTTTTATGTTACGAATCGACTAAAATAAAGATTTCCTTGTCTGTCAAGGCCAGGACGTTTGTTAAACTTTTCCATGAATAAACATGAATGTTTCTCACCTCCTGCTGAACTTTTAACGAAGCTTTTCTGACTAAATGATTATTAATGATGGAGACTTGTGATGCAGGCGGCCCTGATCTCTCTGGTCCCTCTGGTCTCTGTGGTCCCTGTGGTCTCTGTGGTCCCTGTGGTCTCTGTGGTCCCTGTGGTCTCTGTGGTCCCTGTGGTCCCTCTGGTCCCTGTGGTCTCTCTGGTCCCTGTGGTCCCTCTGGTCCCTGTGGTCTCTCTGGTCCCTGTGGTCTCTCTGGTCCCTGTGGTCTCTCTGGTCCTTCTGGTCTCTGGTCCCTCTGGTCCCTGGTCTCTGGTCCCTGGTCTCTCTGGTCCCTCTGGACCCTGGTCTCTCTGGTCCCTGGTCCCTCTGGTCTCTGGTCCCTCTGGTCTCTGGTCCCTCTGGTCTCTCTGGTCCCTGGTCTCTCTGGTCCCTCTGGACCCTGGTCTCTCTGGTCCCTGGTCCCTCTGGTCTCTGGTCCCTCTGGTCTCTGGTCCCTCTGGTCCCTCTGGTCTCTGGTCCCTCTGGACCCTGTGGTCTCTGGTCTCTCTGGTCTCTGGTCCCTCTGGTCTCTGGTCCCTCTGGTCTCTGGTCCCTCTGGACCTTGTGGTCTCTGGTCTCTCTGGTCCCTGGTCTCTCTGGTCTCTGGTCCCTCTGGACCCTGTGGTCTCTGGTCTCTCTGGTCCCTGGTCTCTCTGGTCTCTGGTCTCTGTGGGTTGGCCCGTAGCCCACGCCAACACCACACAGGACAAGATGTTTCACATTAGTGGCGCTGAGCAACACAATGGCTCATTTTCCTTAAACCCACATAAGAGAATCCTGTTTTCAGGAGGTGTTTTTACTCCTCAGAACATTTTTTATCCCCACAGAAGGAAATAAGTGAAACTGATTGAGTTTTCTTTGTATTTGACACAATGGCTGCACAGCAGGCGCCGCTGCTCCCTCCTCCCGGTGGACGATGACTCACTAGATTGATTCTGAGTTTTCGGCGGTGGCTAAATGAATAATGTTGTTCTGGTGGATTTTTTTTTGTTTCACTCAGAATTTTAATAGGAAAACAAACAAGCGTTCAGGATGAGCTCATCCATCCTGGAGGCTGTTTGAGGCAAACTCAGGGACTTCCTGTTTCTGATGCGTCCATGCAGACATCGTCTCGCCGTCTGACTCGGGTGGAGGACCAAACTCTAAATATGGCTGCTGTAATAGAGGGCATGGGAGTCAAAGCAGGATACAGGAACACTTCACATGCCTGTCATCTCCAGCCCTCCGGAACACATAACAGCTTCATGGATGAGAGAGCACGACAGTCGCTGCAAGTCAGACGTTATGGTAACAGGTCGCCAGTTCCTGCTTTCACTAGTGGTGGAAAGGTGCCGCTGCGTCTCTCTCCTAATCGCTTGTTCCCAGGTCTCAGGAGGAGGCGGGAAAACGGGATTTATTTACCCGTCTATTCAGAACTGCTGGACAAGTCAGGACTTGATCGATCTAATGTCATAAAACACCTTTGATGATAAAATCAGCACTAAGGTCAAAGGTTACAAACACACCTTTGTTAAAGATAAACTCAGTCCGTTTGTCCCTCTACCCACAGAAACCAGGGACGTCCCCATCACAAGTCTTTAGAGGACAGGTCTTTATCAAGTCTTGAGTTTTTGGAGAGCAAGTCCAAGTCAGGTCTTCAGAGGGTGAATTTAGGTCTAGTCACAAGAGCGGGTCACAGTGAAGCCTGAAGACCTTAGAGGACGGAGCTTTAGGACTTTAGAGGGCAAACCCAAGTGAAGCGTTAGAGACCAGGTCTGAGTCAAGTCTCTACCTTTAATGAGGAATCTTAGTCCAGTCCTGACACTTTAGAAGATGAGTCTAGTCTTCAGAGAATAAGACCAAGTCAAGTCATGAGTTTCCAGAGGGTCTTGAGTCTACGGGACAAGTCTGGAGTCTTGAGAGACCAAAGACCAGTTCAAGTCCTCTCTCAGGTTTCTGGTTGACTTTAGCATGACTCCAGTCCACGTCTGAGCGTTAAGTCTCCGTCTCTGGTCATTAATCTGTTCTCCTTTGATGCTTCTACTTGAACACAGCGTTCTTCTGCTTTGTACTGCTTTGTCTCTCATCCAGGACAAGGAAGAACAGTGGATGACCAAGCTGGTTCCAGGAGTTAACGACTATGCCATGCTGCAGCCGCTGCAGTGGAACACGAGATACGAGGTGGAAATCACAGCTCGCAACGTGAAAGGGCTGTCGGAGCCCACCTTCTACCAGTTCTTCATGCCCCAGAAGCCTGACATCACAGGTAAAAGCAGCGAGAATGTAGCTTTGTGTTCCCCTCCTGCTGCTGCTGAGTGCCTTCAGAGAGCTTTTGTTTGGTGAAGTGGTTTTCACGGGGAGTGATAGCATCATGGTGACTAAAGAAACAGCTGACCAGAAGCAGCAGTTCTGGGAATACTGGTGACCCTTCCTGTCCTGTTACGGATTTGTTTGTGCTTCGATCTCAGAGGTCCTTTATGTTTAGGATCATTTAGTGTCTGTCGGCTATAGATAAACCTGAAACCTGCAAAAAAGATCCAACAACAAAATAAACACAACTTAGGCTACGTTCACACTGCAGGCAAAGCGCATCAAATCTGCATGTTGACCTGCCTGTGACCCATATCTGATTTTTTTGTGAGTCTGAACAGCACAGATCCGATTTTTCCTAATCCGATCCAGGACGTTTCAATATGTAGTACTGATTGCGACACATACCGGTATGCGCATTTTTTGAAAGCGATTGCAGTCTGAATGGTCATGTCGCATTAAATCCACCTCCTACGTCACTGCTCAGCAGAGGTGAGCGTCGTGTCAGGACTTTACCGAGGAAGGCTTTCACATCACAACTCCACCTCTCCTGGTTCTGACTGTGACTTCTTGTCTTCTGCGCATGCGGGTTGCTTTGGGGCCATGAAGCGTTCACACTGGAGAGAGTGTTTGATGTCGCATTTCAGTTATAATGTGAACAGCCACACAAAAAAATCGGATTTACTCAAAAAATTTGAAATTGAGCATCAAGACCTGCAGTGTGAACGTAGCCTTACAATGAAAAAGCATTTGAAACAGATGTCGGGTATACTGAAAATAAAGTTCAGGACATGAGGTAGGTGTGGTCAGAACAAGTCTTAACTATAAACGTGTGTTTTATGTCTGACTTTGTCTTTAAACAAAGATCAATACTAACGACACTTTCATAAACGAGTCACAATCCTTTTATAACTGAGTCATTATTCTTTTAGATAACCGAGTCACGACCCTTTTATAACCATGTCATGATCCTTTCATAACCGAGTCATGATCCTTTTATAATCGAGTCATGATCCTTTTATAACCGAGTCATGATCCTTTTATAACCGAGTCATGATCCTTTTGTAACCGAGTCATTATACTTTTAGATAACCGAGTCACGATCTTTTTATAACTGAGTCATTATTCTTTTAGATAACCGAGTCATGATCCTTTTATAACCGAGTCATGATCCTTATATAACCGAGTCATGATCCTTTTATAATTGAGTCATGATCCTTTTATAATCGAGTCATGATCCTTTTATAATCGAGTCATGATCCTTATATAACCGAGTCATGATCCTTTTGTAACCGAGTCATTATACTTTTAGATAACCGAGTCACGATCTTTTTATAACTGAGTCATTATTCTTTTAGATAACCGAGTCATGATCCTTTTATAACCGAGTCATGATCCTTATATAACCGAGTCATGATCCTTTTATAATTGAGTCATGATCCTTTTATAATCGAGTCATGATCCTTTTATAATCGAGTCATGATCCTTATATAACCGAGTCATGATCCTTTTGTAACCGAGTCATTATACTTTTAGATAACCGAGTCACGATCTTTTTATAACTGAGTCATTATTCTTTTAGATAACCGAGTCATGATCCTTTTATAACCGAGTCATGATCCTTATATAACCGAGTCATGATCCTTTTATAATTGAGTCATGATCCTTTTATAATTGAGTCATGATCCTTTTATAACCGAGTCATTATACTTTTAGATAAACGAGTCACAATCTTTTTATAACTGAGTCATTATTCTTTTAGATAACCGAGTCATAATCCTTTTATAACCGAGTCATAATCCTTATATAACCGAGTCATGATCCTTTTATAATTGAGTCATGATCCTTTTATAGTCGAGTCATGATCCTTTTATAACCGAGTCATGATCCTTATATAACCGAGTCATGATCCTTTTATAATTGAGTCATGATCCTTTTATAATCAAGTCCTTTTTATTAGTAGGACGATCAAAATAACATAAAACCAGAACCACATCCAACATGACTGAGGCACAAGTAGGTTTAGGCCACGCCCCCGAGCTACCAGACCAGGTTAACCCTAACCCTGTTGACCTTTAACCCTTTGGTTTCCACAGGCTAGTTATATCAGATTGAACCCTTCAGCAGAGCCACTGTACTTTTTTATTCTCTACATTTATAAAAACATTCATGCAGGTAGAAAATCACCTGAGCTGCTGATGTCACATGAAAAGGTCTTTTATTTTAATTGTATTATTTAGTTTTGAATTAACAATACTAATAATGTAACCAAGAGAGAGAAGCTGAGAACACGATTGAGTATCTGAGGTGGTGATGTCACTATGATGTCATTCTTTTATGTACATCTATTCAGAAATAAAGCAGCAGGCATCTGATTGGTTCCTCCTCTGGAGCCTTTTACCAAATCCACCTGTGCTGTTTCACTCCAGCATAGGGGATTGCTTCTGTCGTTACGGCGTCGGCTAAAAGGCCCGCTGGAGATGGGGGGGGGGGCAGGGTCACTGTGATTGGCTGTCCTCTCTTGTTAGCAAACAGTGGAGGGAAACGGAGAGGGAACGCCGTCCTCCTGAGGTGTTTGTTTGGAAAAGCATTCAGTAGAAACTAAATCCACTCCGGCGTCGGGTCTGAACCAGGAAAAAGTCCTGTGACCTATTTTAGCTCAGATCCAATAGCAGCTCCTCTCATTGGCTAAGAGCATTACCAACCTGAATCCTTTTAGGTGGTTAGACCCAAAAAAACCCGGCCTTCAGTTTTCCGTCACACTAAATCAGATCAGCCGCTTTAATAAATGAGATGTGAAACTCTTCCAGGTCCAGCGATCCAGACCGTGTTTTTCCTCTGTGGAGCCGCGGCCGCTCAGCTAATGAAAGAAACAGGGGAGAGAATTTGTCCAGCTGACATATATGTGCCTTCTACCTCTCCGAGCCCTGCTATGTTTTATGCATCTGCTGTATTGAATTGGAATTTCTTTTTTCTCTCCTCCTCCTCCTTCTTCATCCTGTAACAGCCGTATACCCGTCTCCTGCTCTGGAGGCTTCTGGGAGACAAAAGCATTGATTACAGCCCTGCCCCTGGCTCCTCGTGGGTCTTTCTGCACATCTCAGTTAGAATCTCAGCCTCCTGTTAACCCTCTAACTTTAAATTACGTAAAGATAAAATACCATTCTATCGCTCTTGCTACCATCGGTTTCTAATCACCATCACGTGGAAAAACCATACAAGGTAAACGTGAGATTAAAACAATAAATTATGACCAGTTTACACACACGCACACACACACAGGCAGGGTCAGTAAGTTTAAACAAGTCACAGGAAGTTGGACTAAATCTTTATTTTTATTCGTTGTTCTATTTTGAATCAGTTTTAGGATTTATTAGAGGTTTTACACTAAAGTGTGATGATGTCACTCTTTAACTTCTGAGCTGCCTAAACTTTCTCCTGTAACCAAACTCTTCCTAATCCCTCAGTAATCTGATTACAGATATTAATTATACATCCAGATGCAGATGCGTTTGTGTTTCTGGTGCTACAGCAGGACTTACGGTTCTCTCTCACATCTCATCTAACCGTCCATTACATGAAACCAGGAAGTGAAGGGAGTTTAGTCACGTTTCCTACATAAACCACGGTAGAGACTCAATAGAACCCTTCTGCTTCTGGTGCTCTGTGTTACCATGGTGACCCTAATGAGCCACTGGCAGCAACATGAACATGTTTTCTTGGTTCTTTTTCCACAGCCTCTACAGTTTGAGCTTAGATTGTTACTAAAGTCTGAACTGATGTAATTATGGGATGTCTAGAGGATAGATGTGATTGTTTGTTGTTCTAAAGCACCAAAGCTTCTAGCATCATTTATTAGTTTTATTAGAGCAGCAGGACCTCAACAGCCTGGTTTGTTGTTTTATCTCCACCTCCAAAGTTACAGGAATTTCTCAGCAGCTGTTCTGCTGCCATGGCAACGTCTTCCACACAGCTGATAAGAATCCATTGTAGCTAACCTTTAGTTGTGTTTGCTAACACGAGCCGTCAGCTGAAGGCTCTGGGCCCAGCTTTGTTGTGCCGTAACGTTTTTCTCCTGCTTGCTTCTCCGCTCGCGTTCCTTTCAGTCAAGCATCATAAAAAATAGATTTAAAAAAGGCTTTGATAGAAACAGGCATCATGGATTTTCTTTGTAATAATCTCATCAAAGCACTTGGGGAAATAAAGTTCCCTCCTGAGAGCGACTTTTATTCTTTTATTTTATTTCTTTCTTCCAGGGAGCGAAGCCAGCAGATCCAAACACCTTCATAGGAGCTCATTACATTAATCAGGCTCCTCATAAATTCTCCAAATGAAAGTCATCATTTTAAAAGCAGAGTAATGAAAATAGCACGAGTCTTTTGTTTGGTTATTTACTGCTGGAGATGCTAATCATAGAGAACCGCGGCTACCTGAGGAGAGCATTTAGTTTTTAATGAAGACGTCAGAAGCCTGTAAACACGATGCTGAGGTCCAACTTTATTCAGTGAAACCATCAGAAGTTCCGGTTTGGATCTGGAAGTTCCTCTCCTATTGAACTTCTGCTATGGAACAATACAACAGGTAAACAGGTGCCTGATGCAGCAGTCAGATCTGAGACCAGCTTAGATAATCCCAGAGATTGGCTGGTTGAGATGGTTAATGTTGAGAAAACCACAATAAGACCAATCCGTGGAAGTAAAAGCAAAGCGATCATGAAAGGTTGGATCTGAAACGTGTGCAGCAGTTTGTTTAAACGCATCGACATTAAAATGCCGGGTCTCTCCTAAAGCTGCAGGCTGCAGGCGGACTCGTGTGAGATCACAATCACAAGAGAAATCACCTCAGCAGATGGCAGAGGCTTCATGTTTCAGGATGATTATCTGACTGGAAGCGAAGCCCGTTTATCGACGCTCACATCATCAGTTACAACTCCACTAAAACCTCTTTCTTCATAGGAAAATGGTGTTTGTTGGCTTTTTCTGGTCTCGTTCTCTCGGTTAGTTTCTGAAAGAGATCCATTTATGCTGGTTGGGTTTTTGGTCCTGAGGATCAGACAAAGGGACAAAAAGGTGTTTCACATGGTTTCCCTTTATATTCCACCGTGCAGGCCTCAGCTTCAGACCCGCTCCTCTCTTGGGTTGGTTCTGGTCTTCAGCACAGATTTTGATTCCTTCGCTACGCCGATGACACTCAGATTTATGTCCCTCTTCAGACCAAGAATTCAAACTGGGATCTGGCTGCTGGTAACTGGTTGGAGACATTTAAACCAGTTGGACTGGGACTAACTACATTTGTGTTACAGCATTTTGCAGTTTTTCTGCTGCGTTTTATCTTAAAGGAGCTAGAGGCAGGAAAAAAGAAACGATGCTCACGAGCGACGCGCACGGCTCTGTGAGTAACTGCAGCCCAGCACGGGAGCGTGCACAGACGGCTATGTTACACAAACACAAAAATACCATTACCTGACCCTCTTCACACGCTCTCACGCCACACCTCCAATATCTCACGCTGAAAAGGCAACTCCCCGCCGCTCTCACGGACAATATTGCGGCGAAGCAATCCACGCTACAGCCCTGATCACAGCTAATGCTACTACTGTAGCATGATTACAGCTAATGCTACTGCACGCTAGCTCTCTCTGAGTCATCGGTGAGGTCAGATCATTGTCATCATCTCTAAACACAACCTATAATGTTTCTTACCTGCTCACTAGGAAATGAGCCATGGCAGCATCCTTTTTGAGTCCCAGATATAGTTGAAGCAGCCTCCATTCGTCAATCACGTATCCGATATAGATTCGGGTCCCTGCCTGTCTTTTACCATATTTGGTTTTTGACTCACGAGATGCCGCTGAATAAACTTCCTTTGTGCCACGCTTGGTCGTTTGCTGGTTGCAGTAGAATCCATTCCCACAGTTCTTCTTTTGGAGTTTGGCGTTTGGCAAGCAACTTAAGGTGCAATAGCGCCACCTACCGATCTGCAGTGTCGAACACTTTTTCTTTCTGTTTTGAAGCTGTCGTGAACGCGCAAGCAGTGTCAATTGACGCCATATCCGTAGGGCAGCGCGGGAAATACGTGACCGAACTGCAGCGCATTTTGCAGCAAACAGCCTGTTCAAGAAAATGGAACGATACATGGGTGGCCTCATTCTTTTTGGTTTATAACGCTTCATCACCCATTAGCTTTGAAAAAATGAACATACATGTTTAATTTTTTACAGATTTTTTAAAGATCCTGCCCCATGTTCCTTTAAATATCCTCCACACATGTCAGATGGAATTAATAATTTTTTCATAATATTTTAAGCTTAGAAAACTACGAAAAATAAAACATATATTGATGTAATGTTTGATTTTAATTAGTTTTGATCAGAATTTTCTCAGAATAATTATTCTCATGGATTATTTACTGAGTAAAATGAGTTGCTCTGTACAGGGTTTATTTGATCTCAGTTTGAAAGTCACATAAACGTCATATTTGTGTCAGTTTTACCAACGGTACCTTGGAAAGTTTGTTGCCCTCAGGGTTATTATCGTAAACGAAATAACGAAAACTAGAATTTAAAAAAAAGTTAGAATTTCCGAGATTATCTTGTTACTCTGCCATATCTTTGATGCTTACCTGGAATGTTTGGTAGCTCACCTGTTCTAACTGAATACACTTCTGAAAAACTATGATGATTTTCTGTGATTTTGTTACACACAACAATTATCTATGCTTTTATTCATTCATGTCCCTGATATGTAACTAATATTACAAAAAAGACTAAAACTATAACTGATACTAATAAAAACTAAACTGAAACTAAAATCAAGTTGTAAAAACGTATTAAAACTAAATAGAATTAAACATTTTACGTAAAAACTAAATAAAAATAAAAACTAATAAAAAATGTAAAACTATTAAAACCTTGGTTGCCCTTTCGCCTTGGTCCTGCACGTCAGTCCAACCATCACAACATTTGGTTTCTAGAAGCACTTGGAGAATCTGTTTCTATGTGATTGTGATGATCTCTAGGACGTTGATGGTCCTCATGTAGACTGAAAACACGCGTCTTCCCCTTGGTCATTGGGTTAGCTGATGTGTTTTTGTGAAAGGTGAACAGAATCAGGTGAATACTTTCTGTTTTAGTTGGTCAAACTTGATCATTTTAGTCGTTTTAATCAGAAAAATCTCCAGTTGTGACTGAAGTTGGTAAAAGTTGTTAGTGGAGGAGAAAAAAGAGGAGTCGACGTTTTTCTGTTCAAACATCATTTTTCTCCGTTTCATTTTGATTTGAAGGCTGAGAACAAAAAGTTCCTGAGTAAAAATGTCCGCCGTACGATGCTTTAATCATGCCAGAGGGAAATGAGTTTGGGCTTATTAGCTCAAAGCATAAAATAAGACGGGTGTGTTCAGGAATTCATCGTTTTCCCGGGAACAGGAAGTCTTTGTTAGAGTCTGTTGTGATGGGCAGGAACGATCTGGTTCTGCTCGCTGTGGAAGTTTCTGACTGACTGTCGGGTTTTTACGACATCATGAAGACGGAGTGAAGCGATATTTCTTACAACATTCTTCTTAACTTTCAGGTTTATTCAGTTTCCTAAAGTTTCTGGCTCTGCTTCTCCTGATGATGACTGAAGCGTCTTTCCCAAATGTCTAAAAGTAATGGAGTTAAAGGTCCGTCAGGGATTCCTCTCCTCAGACGCACAAACACAAGACCTTGTTTTCTTCTTGAGTTTTGTTGTGAACTTTAAAAGTTTTGTTCAGAGCTTCCTGTCGTTCTCCGCGTTCCTCGATTTTCCACAAACGAGATCAAGGTGGAGACGCTCGAGTTCCTCCTTAAATCATTTTGACTCCAGACAGCAGCAATTATTGCAAAATGGACCAAATTTCCTTTGAAGTCATTTGAGAGTTGAGTAGGCCG
>SSNS01000335.1:300985-320992 GCA_006937985.1 Aphyosemion australe
GGTGTGTGTGTGTGTGTGTGTGTGTGTGTGTGTGTGTGTGTGTGTGTGTGTGTTCCTGCCTCAGCAGAATCCCTGTTCAGCGGCCTGGGGCTGGGTGCGGTGGTGGGCCTGGGCCTGGGAGCGCTGCTGCTGCTCCTGGTTCTCGTGGACGTCAGCTGCTTCTTCCTGCGCCACTGCGGCCTGCTCATGTGCATCACGCGCTCGCTCTGCAGCAAGAAAACCGCCACCAGCGGCAAGGGCAAAGAGATGGAGGAGGGCAAGGCCGCCTACCTGTGAGTATCTGTGGTGTAAAAGTTTCTTTGCTCCTTAGATCAAATGTTTGGGTTACCATGGTAACAGGATCAATGTTTGCAAGTCATTAGGTCCTTCATGCTTGCAGAGGGAACATCTGCTGTGGGTGTATCTTCTTACGTTGTGGCCTCCTGCTATTAAACCTTTTTGCTGCAACAAAACAAAACATCCAAATTTGATGAATATAAAAAATCAGCTTCATTATCTCCAGATTTCAGTGGTGAACCATCGGACTCGAGTTCAAACAAGTAAAAGCCATTATTAATACTAAACACTAGCAGCCAAGGTCATCCATCTCTAAGGAAATGGGCGGGGCTTCCCCAGCTGAGGCTGACCAATAGAAACACGTCTAGCTCGTACTCATCTGCAACCAAAAAGAAATTAAACCTGATTTCATAAATAAAAATGAAAAGATTTGTAATTAAACGTGTCGTGACGTGTTTTTGTTTAAGTAGAAAAAAAATCACATAGGAAAACTAAAGTGGGCGGAGCTCATAATAATGTTACACACAGAGGGCTAACCAATCACAGAGCAGCTGGGGTTTGTTTGTCTACCTAGCAACAAAACAGTAAAGGTTCTGATTAGATGAAAACCTGAACCAGACAAACATTTTTATACATTTAGGACTTTTGTTTATAATCTGACGAGTCCCGCTCTGAGGACCCCGAGGGCCCGATGGTTCACCACTGCGATGCTTTCTAAGAGACGAAACATAATTTGTTGAGAAACGCTCATAACTGATCAGGGAGTCACCTTTAGTGTACAGATGCACCTGTTCTTGTCATGTAAAGTCTATACGAGTGAGAAAAGGAGATTTCTTTTTACTGTAGGTACACCTACAACAGCCGCCCAACCACCCTTTCAACCACAGTATGTCTGATTCTGTCTTACTCACTAGCGTCTGTGCCTCTCATCCACCGTGCAGTGGCTCCACCTCATCCTGCATGTTGTGTGGCGTGCATGTGTGGCGGTGCTCCAGAGTCTCATGACGCCTCGCTGCATGCTCCGTCTGTACTAGCAAACACATTCTCCTGCTTTGTTTCTGCTCAACACCCAGCATGCAGTCCGAGCAGCCGCCCCGGCCCGGAGTCCACAGAGCCGTCGATTTTCAGGTTTGGGGGGTGGGGGCCAGAGTCAGATTTATCAGCCTCAGCAGAGATGGTTTTTGTTTTGAAACTGTCAGAGAGAGAGTGCCCTGAATGCTGAGTGTGTGTGTGTGTGTGTGTGTGTGTGTGTGTGTGTGTGTGTGTGTGTGCGCGCGTGTGTGTGTGTGTGTGTGTGTGTGTGTGTGTGTGTGTGTGTGTGTGTTAGTGCTGAGTCACTGAGCTCGCAGCTCTGGAGGGCTGAGTTAGCAGCAGCTCTGACGGCGTGGACGATGCGTGTCTCGGTGGCTGCGTTAGATCTGACACGTGTCTATTCACACGGAGCAGCAGAGTCGTGCAAAAGCTTCTCTAGGAACAAAAGTTGTGTTGTTTGTGTTTTACAGCCACTTTAGCTGTAACACACACACAGACCCTGTTGGACCTCATGTGGGTTTCAGAGGAAACAGAAACAGCTTTTTATTTTCATTTCTGCACAGTTCAGAAAACAAGAAGCAAGATTCATTTAAACGTGTTTATTAAGCATCATTCACAACAAAAGATCATCTCATAGAGTCATAAAATCCTGTTTATCTCACACCTGGTTCCAGTTCAAAGCTGTTTGTAGACAATTCAGTCCAGCTGTCAAATCATCCGATGTTAAATGCAGATTAAAAATAAGTTTTCCTAATGAAACCAGCAGACCTCCCATCCTGAGCAAGCACAGGGCGACTGAAGGCAGAAAAACACTCCTTTAACCGTTAGAGAGGAAGGTTCAGGAAACCAGAGGTTACCATCTTTAATCATTAAATAAACACTTTTATATAATCAGAATCAGAAAGACTTTATTTATCCCCTAGGGGCAATTTAAAAAGACAGCAGAGCAGCGTAACGTTGAAGATAAAAACAGGGCATAAACAGGCAATAAAATGAGATAAATAATAATAATAAAAACTCAATATAAAATTCAACTTTACATTAAAAACATGAAACACATGAATTAAGGAACATTTTCTATATTTTAAAACCACTAGTGTTCAGTTTTCAGGCTTTTTTCAAACTTAGACTTAGAAATATTTTTATTTATTTTTGAAAACTTTTTTCTCTTTTACTGTAAGAACATCCATGTTTAGATCTAATATAATCACTGACACTGCCAGGGTTAAGCGTCCTTCTGTTGATCCTGTTTGATAAAGGAGGGTGAAGTGTCTTGCTCAAGGACACAATGGCCGTCACAGACTGAGTGGGACTCAATCCTCTGCCCCTGTCATCCCATAGCAACCCTAACCCTGGGGGGTTGGGAATCTAGCAGAACCCTGATGTAAACGTCCCACTGTAGAGGCAGAAATGTGTGTGAATAATTTTATTAAAGGAATAAATACACTGATCACAAAAATTAAAGGAACACTTTTTTTATTGGGCCTGGCATGAAATCAATTAAACCTGTCTGATAATTTTCTGGTTGATTAAGCAGCTGAGGGCATTGTTAATCACTTTCAGCTGTATTGGTGTTCATGGACTTAACGACAGGTGCACTAAAGTGGCAACAATTACAAAACCCTCAAAACAGGACTGGTTTAACATGTGGAGGTCATTTCAAGTTTCTCCCTCTTGATCTTTTTTGGCTGGTTTTCCACTCGTGCTAGTTTTGGCTTGAGTAATTATCTCTACTGGCAGCATGAGGCGATTCCTTAACCCTACAGAAGTTGCACAGGTTGTCCAACTTCTCCAGGATGGCACATCCACACGTGCTGCAGCAAGAAGGTTTAATGTGTCTCCCAGCACAATCTCCAGAACATGGAGGAGATTTCAGGAGACTGGCGGTTATTCTCGGAGAGCTGGACAGGGCCGTAGAAGGTCCACAACCCATCAGCAGGACCGATACCTGCTCCTTTGTGCAAGGCGGAACAGGCTGAGCACTGCTCGTGCCCTACAGAATGACCTCCAGAGGGCCACTGGTGTGAATGTCTCTACCCAAACAATCAGGAACAGACTTCATGAAGATGGCCTGAGGGCCCGACGTCCTGTAGTGGGCCCTGTGCTCACTGCCCAGCACCGTAGAGCTCGACTGGCATTTGCTCAAGAACACCAGAATTGGCAAGTCCGCCACTGGCGCCCTGTACTTTTTACTGACAAGAGCAGGTTCACCCTGAGCACCTGTGATAGACGTGAAAGAGTCTGGAGAAGACAAGGAGAACGTTATGCTGTCTGCAACGTTGTTCAACATGACAGGTTTGGTGGTGGGTCAGTGATGGTCTGGGGAGGCATATCCATGGAGGGACGCACAGACCTCTACTGCCTAGGAAATGGTGCTCTGACTGCCATAAGGTATCCAGATGAAATCCTTGAACCCTTTGTCAGACCTACGCTGATGCAGTAGGTCCTGGTTTTCTCCTAATGCACGACAATGCCCGGCCTCATGTGGCAAGAGTATGCAGGCAGTACCTGGAGGATGAAGGAATTGAAACAATTGAATGGCCTTCACGATCCCCTGACTTAAACCCAATAGAACATCTGTGGGACATTATGTTTCGGTCCATTAGGCGGCGCCAGGTTGCTCCTCAGACTGTACAAGAGCTCAGGGATGCCCTCACACAGATCTGGGAGGAAATGCCACAAGACACCGTCCGTTGTCTCATTAGGAGCATGCCCCGACGTTGTCAAGCATGCACACAAGCTTGTGGGGGCCACACAAGATACTGAAAAGCATTTTGAGTTGCAGAAATTAAGTTTTTGAAATAATGGACTAGTCTACCACATCTTCATTTCACTCTGATTTCAGGGTGTCTACACAATTGAGCCCTCTGTAGGCTGAAAACTTTTATTTCCATTAAAAGACTTGGCATCCTTTTGTTCCTAAGACATTGCCCTGTCGTTATTTGTATAGATATCCAACTTCATATTGAGATCTGATGTATTTAATGTGTTTCTTTAAAGTGTTCCTTTAATTTTTGTGAGAAGTATATTACCATTAATAAACCATTAAAACCAGTAAATGATAGTTTTCCCAGGTTCGGTCTGGATCATCATCATATATGATAACTAGACAGGAAGTGTAACAGAGCTGCTCCTTCATATGTCTTTTTGGATAAAAACGCCAAATACATGAGAATAAATGGAAACACAACAGCTGCCCCCTACTGGCTGGCTGCAGCATTGAGGTTTAAGCCCCTCCCCCTCGGTGTAAATGAACAGAACATTTTCCAGACTGAAGGTTAAAGTACAGCAGGTATAGGTGTAGTTATGACCTTGCTGTTGAGACTGTTTTTATCGTTGTAATCAGGTATTTGATGCGTGAGACAACACGACTCGTTCCGGTGTTGAGACTCGGATCGTGTCAGGGTGGCTAGTCGAGACGTTTAACCGTGTGTTCTGAATGCAACTGTAGGAGTCGACCCGTCGTCCGTGTTTATATCAGAGAATCCTCTGGTAGTGTTCTCCCAAAATAAATAAAAACACACCCAGAAAGATTCCATTTGAGACGTTTTCACTTTAAACTAACGAGAACGTGGCGTTCTAGATTCATATTAATAATTACCTTTAAGAGCTTTTCTGCTACATTTCACTGTGTTCTTTTAAAAGTCTAACAGGCCTGATACAAGAGATTTACATCAATTAAAGTTTCATCTCTGGGTTTCACATCAGCATTCATTTAGTGAATCTTTTGGACTCGGAACATTTGACCGTTTACAGCAGATGGCCCGTTTTAGTGAAAGCACCATCTCTGGTTATGGTTAGGATCCTTCACCAGATGAGACCGTGTTGGTGACGTGGAGAAGGTGTTTTAATGTAAACAGCACGATGAAGGGGGGGGCAACCACAGACAACCATAACCTCAGTCTAGAACTTCTGGGATCGGCTCAATACGGACCGGAACATCTGAACACACACACACACACACTCACATACACACACACACATACCCATACACACACATACCCACACGCACACACACACATACACACACACTCTCACACACACACATACCCACATACACGCACACACACATACACATCTCTCACACACACATACACACACACCACCTTATTTCTGCTTCAGTGACACCAACCCGCTCTTTTCTCCCACTATCCAAGGAAAGCGGTGGTTATTATTTATGAGAGCAGTCAGAGTGTCGACCGTGCCTCGTCTCTAGCTAAACTAGGACTTCCAGCTACGATGAAATCTGCGTTCTAACTAAAGAAACGAGGTGAGCTTGTAAAGGCGGAGATAAGAGAGTAAACAAAGCCTCCAGAGACGTTCTGCAGCTCGGGACGCTGCAGGAAGCAGAGAGTGGAGTTTTCCTTTGAGTCCTGCTGCATGATGGCCGCGGGCTTAATTAACGTGAGCCGAGGGAGAAACCCGGCCGCCTGCCGGTGCTTTGGTGTCACTGATAAGTTTAGAGTTTACTAACACACACCTGCATACCTGCTCTGATATCACCAACCTGCCAGGAGGGGAACGCCGCCATCGCCAGCCACCGCTGCTGCTGACACGTTCTGAGGCTTGTCAAGACGCGGTTGCATTTCCTTTTGCTTTGCTTTATCAAACATTACCGTCTGAGGGTGTGTGCACACAGGCAGTGGAAACCTGAGGCAGAATAAACACTCGGCTGGTGTTTTTCCTTCAGCACGGAGGGCTCTAGGAAACACGCGGTGTTCGTCCAACTATCAAGAACACTCAAGAAGGTTCGGTTCCTGCCTTTTTTATTGGCTTTTACCAGAAACACCAACATGAACGAGAGTAAACGAATAAAGGGGATGAATTAAAGCCAGGACCCGTCTCATAGTGATGATCTGAAGGACTCTGGTCTTTTCCCTCAAACAGACGTTCCAGTTTTAATGTTTCCATAGTAACAGCTTGTTTTGTAGAGCTTCTGTGTATATGCCCTGGTGTAGATGGCTTCCTGAGCAGCCTTGGCTTGTAGAAAGACTTTTCCCCCAATAGGACTGAGGAGCTAACCGCTAGTTTAAACATATCTCTGGCTCTGAAGGTTTCCCAGAAATCCATGCAAACACTGTTTTATTCATCCTTTAAACTGACATCAGTAGATTTCTGTTATGATTCACAAACATAAATATCACCAGTTTGAGCTCTTTATGAGATGATTTTTAAGATGGCCACCCTCAAAAGTGTGGGTATTGTGTTTATTCCAAATGGAACCACTAAGGAAACAGAACTCCAGTCATTTAACGATTCTTTCTGCAGAAATATCAGCAGAGCGTGGCTCTGGAAGGTCGATGCTCTCTTGTGTTAAATAACCACATAAAGTCAGTGTTCAAAGTAGAATACGTAAAAAGGCGTAAATGAGAATAAAAAGCAAACCCAACTAACGCGAAGAAGTAAAAACAGAAACAATAAGAAGAAACACTGATTTAAACTGGGCTGAAGGCTACAACCCCCCAAGGCACTTTACAACACAGCCAGTCATTCCCACACACACACGCTGGTGTTGATGAGCTACCATGTAGCCACAGCTACCCTGGGACCCACTGACAGAGTTGATCCCTGTTTATAAAATACTAACGATGAAGTAAAACCTGAAGGATTAAGACTTATGCACGTTTCTGTATGAAGAGCCTATTGGATACATCAACAAAATCCATCTTCTGCCTCTCGCTGGCCAACTTCTATTATCTAAAGTTTCACGTGGCTCTTCCAGGATGAAACTTTATTAATATGTTGGTTCAGCAAATGCACTTTTGCTCCTCTTGATTTACACTCAAGAAAGATGAAACAGCAAGCGGAACCCAATTTCCCATGAATTGAGAAAACCTCGCCATCTGAAGTCCAATCTGGGTTTGCATGAAGCTAATGAGACATGAAATTGGCTCGCCTGTGCGGGCACTTGAGCATCCACCAATCAGCCATAGGGGAACACCCCCACCCCACAGGAATACCCGGCCTTATTAGGTACAGCATCACAGGGCTGGTCCACAGACGTCTCTCCTAGCCCACCAGTGTGGAGGCTTCAGCTTCTAGAAGCAACTGTTTTCATTTAATCTCAATAAAATGTGATGAAAGCACCAGTTTTAGTCAAACCTGTAACTTTGTGTTTAGCACAAGATCCTTCTCCCTCCCAACCCACTCTCCGTGAGTAAACGTGAGCTAACTAAAACCAGGTGAGGGGGATTTAGGCTGGAACACGTCAACATGCCTGCTTTGCTCCAGAGTCTGAAAGAGTCGGGCACTGGACGTAAAATAAAACACCAGAAAAACCTAAACAAGGCCCCTGCTGGGCGTTGAACCTGCAACCTTCTCACTGAAAGCTCAAATTTATGTTTGTGTGAGTTAACCAATCGAAAGAGTCGTCTGTATTTATTTATGACCATCATAAACATCGGAGTAAATTCATAGCCTTTAACTTTTTTCTTTTTTCCCCCTTTTTTCTCTTTTTTCCCTCTTTTTTTTTCTTCTTTTTTTTCCTTTTTTTAGCCTTTAACTTGAGAGGGATCCTTGGAATGTGAAGGAGGTTTAGGGTTAGAGTGTGACGGCTAGGGTTAGGGTTTGACAGCTAGGGTTAGGGTTAGGGTTTGACGGCTAGGGTTAGGGTTTGACGGCTAGGGTTAGGGTTTGATGGCTAGGGTTAGGGTTAGGGTTTGACGGCTAGGGTTAGGGTTTGACGGTTAGGGTTAGGGTTTGATGGCTAGGGTTAGGGTTTAATAATAATAATAATAAAAAAAATTATTTGAAGCGCCTTTCAGGGAACTCAAGGTCACTGTACAACAAAAAACAACAAAAGCAAGCTAAAACAAAACACTCAAAAGGACCCAATTAATACAGAACAAAGTCAATAAAAACAAAATAGAACTGTCTCATAAACTGTATGCAGTCTGGAAGAGGTGAGTTTTTAGTTTAGATTTGAAAATGGGAAGGGAGTCAGAGTTCCGGATAGCTTGTGGCAAAGAATTCCAGAGGCGGGGAGCAGAGCAACTGAAGGATCTGAGGCCCATGGAGGTAAGACGAAAAGATGGAACGGTAAGGTGGACAGAGGATGATGATCTTAGGGAGCGGACTGGAGAAACAATGTGAATGAGATCAGATAGATATGGGGGAGAAAGATTGTGAATGGCTTTGAAAGTGAGAAGTAGAACTTTGAACTCGATTCGTTGTTTAACTGGGAGCCAATGAAGTTGCTGAAGGACCGGACTGATGTGATGAGATAGGAGAGTGTTGGTGATGACCCGTGCGGCAGAGTTCTGAACTAACTGAAGCTTGTGGAGAGTTTTTTGAGGTAGGCCAACAAGGAGTGAGTTACAGTAATCAAGTCGGGAAGTGACTAAACTATGGATGAGAATAGAAGCAGAATGGGGAGAGAGAGAGGGTCATAGGCGGTTTGAGGGTTAGGGTTAGGGTTTGACGGTTAGGGTTAGGGTTTGAGGGTTAGGGTTTGACGGCTAGGGTTAGGGTTTGATGGCTAGGGTTAGGGTTAGGGTTTGACGGCTAGGGTTAGGGTTTGACGGTTAGGGTTAGGGTTTGACGGCTAGGGTTAGGGTTTGAGGGTTAGGGT
This sequence comes from Aphyosemion australe, assembly GCA_006937985.1. NCBI lineage: Eukaryota > Metazoa > Chordata > Actinopteri > Cyprinodontiformes > Nothobranchiidae > Aphyosemion > Aphyosemion australe. Next base: position 309,864 of record SSNS01000335.1, read on the forward strand.
TAGGGTTTGACGGTTAGGGTTAGGGTTTGAGGGTTAGGGTTTTAGCTGACTGAGCGGATGGAGCCACGGTTTCTGTCTAAAGCATCACCTGATGGCATCTGATCGAAGGTGACAGATGTGCCTTTACACGATCAGGTCTGTTTTTCCTGTCAGAAGGTCCAGATCTTCCCTCAGAAAAATTCACCACAAATGAACAAAATGATGCTTAGAGGGAAAATGCTTGGAGCGTCTTATTGATTTCCTTTATTAAATCTCTCTGAAAAGCTGCATAAAAGAGAAACTTTGTTTGAAACTCAGTGTTTTTCTCCTGTACTGGTGGTGTTTATTGTAATTGTAGGCTGATATTTTAGCACACGGACTTGCTGCTGAAGATAAACAGCCTCTCCCGATGCAGGGTTAGTGTTTTCTGTGTCCCTGCTGCTCTTCCTGTAAGTGGTTTTTGGTTAGGATTTAGCATTTTAGAGGCCAAAGGAAATGAAACGGACAATGCTGTTACATAAATATTTTATATCTCTAACCTTCAGATGCACACATGCAAAGGGCCGCCTGCGACGGCTACAAACACAAGATTTATTGAGTTCTTTTTAGTCTGTAAATGTGGTTTCAATGAAACTAAAATATAATTTTGCATCATTACAGCAAAATTTCTTTTATTTTTTCACTTTTGCCTAGATAAAGCCACATCAGCCAAACGGAGATGAAAGCTACCGTACGTGGTATTACAGGAGTGATTAGATTTCCTTCTTTTGACTGCATTAACATAAAAATAAAAGTCGGATGTCCTTGTGCCACTTTTCTCTGAACGAGACTCAAAAGGATGAGTGGAGCAGGCTCTTCTGAGAAAAGGCAATCAGACAGCCCAGGCTTAATGACACATACATGTATATTTCATTTCTCTCTCCCTTCTTTAAATGCATCAAATCAAAGGCAAATGGAAAACGTGCAATCTGGGAGGTAATGTTATTCAGGTTAACACAGGAGGAAGAAATGTAAGCACAGCACAGCGAGTCAGAAGACGAGTGACAATTAGATGAGCTGAGAGAACAGAACACAAAAAAGACCATTACCAGAGTACTCCCAACCTGGCTTTTACTTTACTTTGGTGTTTTTGTAGATTTTACACACTGATCATCAGACGTGGATGTCCCGAATTTGAGAAATGACATTTTTGTTAAAGTTCTCATTCACTCATTATTTCAGTGGATCTGCTGTGGCCTCTGGTATGAATGAATGACTTGTGAGTCACTTTCTGTGGATAAAAGCTCTGGCGCTCCTGTTTCAGAGGGTAGAAGTTAGTCAGAGGAGTGGGGGGGTGGAAAACGACCAGATTACGAGTCTTACTCATTAAAATTCATCCTCTGATTGGCTAACAGCAACGCGACGCTTTCGCTGCCTTTATTTGTTCTTTACAACACTGATGTTTTATCTCCACAAAGCCAACACGTTGTGGGGTTACTAATGCTAATAGTTGGCCGAGGTGTGCCCTGCTTTCTCCTTCCTGTGGGCGGTACCAAGCCAAGGTGGGCGGGGCCATGAACACACATTTTTCCTGTCGGAGAATAGATCATTTTCCCGTCTGTTTCCTTTTGCGGCTAATGCAGGAGATGAAACTTGTAAAACATTTTTATTCTCATCATGCATGTGAACTCATTTCAGAAAGAACAGTTATTACATGGTTTCCATGGGAACGGGAGCATGGTTGCTTGTGTTTGAACTCACCTGTTTCATAATTGTGGTTGTTAGTTGGCGTTAGAAAAGTAATGCTGATACTGAAAAGTGTAAACCCAACCATGAAAATGAAAGTTAAAAAAGAAGCAGAGGTGTTCTGTGATCCAGTCCTCCAATGGCCTAAGATGGAAGCTTGCATTTGTTGTCTGATCAGGTTTGGCTGGTCAAACCTTCAAAGTAACATCATGTGCAATATTACAGGTTAGCTTTTGGAGTTTGTGATAACTGCTACTACCACACCAGTTTTACACTATTTTTTATTAAAACTGACCAAGGTTTAGTTCTTTTTGGGGGTTAGGGTTAGGGTCATGTGGCAGCCATCTTGAATTGTGTTGGCTCCAATGCTGTAGATGTTTGTACGATGTTTAACTTCCACGGGTTCCCTTAAAGTCCACCCAGTGTGTCAAGTTGCTGATGAACTCAATCAGAAACATTTTAGCTCCCCTAAGCAGCATATGGTGGCTATGATGAAACCAGTAAACGTCTAGATTTGACACAAAATTGAGCGAATAAAAGTTCCTATTGGTGGTAACTACTCTTGAGTAAGGTTTATCTTTCAAATAAATGTTTTCATTTTAGCAGCTTTACCATCCAAATGTGTGCAATATCTGCATGGACTTCTGCCAGTGACACCATTAATAACCAGAGGCGCCCCCAGAAAATTTTGATAAGGGTGGCCAAATGGGGTTAGAGAAAAGTTTGGGGTGGCACACCAAATTGGTCCTTGTGGTAACTTGGGGAGAGTTTAGCCTGTGGCGATGCATTTCATGCACCTTTCTTCTTCTTTTTTTTTATTAAAAACAATATGCATCCAAAACCCTTATTCAAATTTGAGTAATACAAAATTTTCAGAAAATTACATTTCACTTATTTTAAATGTTATTTCAAAATTTATTTTACAATTTAATTTTTTTATAATTTGGCTGTTGCTGTCTTCACAAAAAACTATGGCGATATAAACTTTATTTTAAATGGTGAGCAGCAGAAACATTTTTTTTATTCTGATTATTTATTTACTCATTAATTGTATAATTTTTTTATTGGGTTTTAAATTTATGTCTTGATTAAATAAAATAAATTTATGGTTTGTGTGAACATTAAAATGACTTATTAAAGAACACTGGTCTTCCCTGGAGTGGCCAGTGGGGTGGCCACCCCTTGGGGGCGCCACTGTTAATAACAGCAGGTTTGGTGTTCTGCATGGCTCAGATTTGGGGGTTTATCCTAATTAAGATCATTTTAGCACCAGATTAAGCTGCTTGTGTTTTTACCTAAAACATGTTTAAATGCAGGGTAAAGGCTGGGATTTTATTTAGTGGTTGAAACTAACTGAACTATTTAGTTTGACAGGAAGTAATAATGTTGAGCATACATAACCAATGGAGAATCTCAGAAAACTCAACTTAAAGTGTTAGAAGTTGTAAACTAGCTTGCTGCTGTGGACAGCAGCAACTCTGTAAAACGATTCAAACCCGATGATTTCATTGTCTAAAACTATAGTTGTTTTTTTTTGTCAAACACTTGAAATTGATGCAGTTCTGCTAATCCGGTGCATGTAGGACCCACTTCTGATTGTTGTTGTGCCTCACTGTTGATCATGCCGTTATTATCCTGCACCGCTCCACTTTTACCCAAGGCACTATTAGACACAATCATAGCAACGTGTCACGACTGCTCAGTGTCCTCAGGTCCCTTAGTAAGCACATTTATTAATGAAAAAGCTCAAATAAAACAAGAATAGATGCATTGGAGTGTAAAGAACAAGAAAAGTTCTAATAAAGTTTATAGACCAGCAGCAGCTAATTTTAGGTTGCAAAGAAAGCGCTGAGGAAAAAGGCAGAGGCATTTTTGTGTTTTAGCTTCAGTCAACCGTTGCATAAAGAACTACCTGCAGAAGTTTTATGAAGTCCCTGTAAACGGACAGACAAGGAGGGAGTTTAAGTGGTTCTCTACAGCATGTGTTCCAGTGGTCCGTAGATCCCTGCTGGAGAAACCCACTCAGTCATTGTTTGGTCATCTTTCTCACTCATCTCATCTTCTTCAGACATCCATCGACCACAAGCTGACAAACTGCTCGAGTCTGTAACCATTCAGACCAAAAACAGGCAAGAATACTAATAATCTTTTTTTTCTCACACCCTTTTATGAAGCTTTGGAGAGGCTGTTAGATTTAATATCCCCACTGCCTCCTCTTCTCAATTAAATACAGCTTTATTAATCCCAATAGAGCCACTCACTCATGCACCAGAAACTCTTAAAAGGTTATCATTTATGGGCTTTAAAGGAAGAGTGCATATTTTGTTGGGAAAACCATTAAGCCCTCTTTCCTTTATTTTCTCCTCACTTAGCATTTATTGTTTGTGCTTCATTAACGACATAAAAACATCCATGTCTTTAAGCTCCTGCTTACCACGAGTAAACGCTGCCAGTCATTTCTCTGAATCTTCTGTTTTCTGTCTGCAGGAAGTTACCGTTGAAGGAAGAAAATGGCAAAGAGTCTCTCAAGCCGGATACGATTGAAATCAAAGTACACAGCGACAACAGCCTCCACATAAAGCCAGACGACAGCAAAGCGTAAAGAAGGAAAAATAAAAATATGTAAATGAAAGGGTTGGTCCCCCTCGCCACCAAAAGAACATTCGGATCACGAGACCAAACCCCGGAGAGCGAAAACACCGGAGTGGAATCCTACATCTGTTTATAACAACGCCCAAATGAAAGACACGTGTAAATAAAATAATAACCAGAAAAGAAAGAGTCGGCCTTTTAGACACATTCTGGTTCTCACGAACACGGAAGGCTCTTGATTGTAATTTTATTTTTATTTTATCACTTTTCTCTTTTATTTCCTGTTTTCTCTGATAAATCTTTTTTTATTTTAATTCCATCCCAAAGCCACGCCCTTGTTGGTGCCGTCATGGAACAACCGGGAGTGGATGAGTAAATGTTCGGACTCCGTGTTTCCATGCTCGAGTGTTACGCTAAAACAACCGTTTTATGCCTTTAAAAGCCAAGCTGGAGCTAATCAGATGCAAATGTAGCAGCTTTTGGTTGTTTTTAATGTTTCACAGAAATGTGACCGGTGATTTTTCTGAGGGGAAAACGACAAACAGTGAATAATTAGAGAGAAAAATCTAAATTTGCAGCATAAGAAAAGTGGATTAGTGAACGTGAAAGTTTGGCACGCCAGTGTGGATGTCATCGATGATAAAATATGTTTCTAACTACTCGAAGGAAAACGGATCATGATTGTCTTGAATCTTTTTTAATAAACAAAAGCAGTGAATGTGATCACTCAGCATGGGAACACACGAGAGGATGAAACCACCGCCGTCCGTCACAGATCGGCCTCGCCCCTCCTGTTTTACTTCTGTTGCCTGGTCCGACCGCGGTTCTCTCCGATGTCGTCGTGTGTTGTACATAGGTGAAAAAAGAATATTTTACAGAGCTTTTATGTAAATATACTCCTAAAGGATGTGTTTTTTCTCCCCAAATGCAAAAGCTTTTGTTGTGAACGTTCCTCGGATGGAAAGCTGGTTTACTGTTATTATTTCTCCTCTTCTCTTGTGTTCTGGTCCAAAGTTCAGTGATGGTGTAATATTGCTTTTCCCAGTCATTTGCTTTCCCTTAAGAAAACCCACACCCTGGGGCCGTTTCATGGCATTTCAGCGGAGGGAGGCGGTAATTACGGCATTAATGTGCCTTCCCCCCCCCTCTCTACGGTGGCCCAGTGCTGCTGCAGCAGTGCTCTCCATCCAACGAATCTTTGATTGCTGCTTCTTTTTTTGTTGCCAGGGAACGTTTCGGAGGATCAACTTGTCTCGTGATGCTGTGAATTCTGGGATCGTACCGTAGTCTTAGGGTTGTAGTCGACGACACTGGGTTGAGTCAGCCAGATGTCAGGTTGTTTACTTGAGTGCAAAGTGAAGCTCAGGGCGGCAGAAATCTGGTTTAACGGCGTGTCACGTCATCGTGCGTGTGTCTGAGTGCATACATGCATGGGCGAGTGGTTGCATGTGTGTCTGTTGAATGTACCTGCACGTACAGTACTGTCAGTCACCTGTATGTGTGTGTGTGTGTGTGTGTGAGCCCAACATCTCCCGTTCTAATCAGGACGTTCTGGCACTTATTTTCTAATAATTTATTTGTTCATTTTGTAAATTAATATTACGTAAACCATGCAGACTCTTATGCATCATGTCATGTATAGGTGATGACCACATGGCAGGCGCCAGTGTTCCTTTATGATAAATAAATTCAGATTACGAACTCCTCCACAGTGATTAATTTCCCGGCTGCAGCACTCTCTGCATGTGTCTGCGAGCCCCCCAGCTGCCTGCCTCTCAGACTCGGCTGGTTTTTATCTCAGACCTTGCAGCGCCAGTTCTTTTTCCTCCCTTGCATATCTCAAGTGGACGGTCCTGCCATGGAGTGGTTCTGCTGCCTGTTACGATCACTGTAAATAGTGGAGCACAGTGCCTGGAGGCGATACAATTTGTACATGTTCTTTTGTATTTGAATATGAGTCTAAACTCTCCCCTTCTTCACCTCCTCGTCTCCTCCACCACTCCTCGGTCCTTTCTCTTCTGTCAGGAGTAAAGCAGGTGTGTTTGAGCTCCGTGTACGTGTCCTCTTCGTCCCCATGCCCCCGTCGTCCCCTGGACTGTCCCTGCTGAGTGTCAGTTGTGCAGGAGGTGGGAACTTTTGGTGTTTCTCTGTACGTACCTGTGGAACACTTGTGACTCGTATCATTTGCCGCTGTAAATAAACATGTCCTGGTAGAAGAGAGTGACAAGTTGTCTTTTATTTTACTTTTAAATGTCTTTATTGTTCATCCCACATGAATGGAGGTGTAATCTGGTTTAAAAGGGAACACAAAGAGCCACGGCTGGTCGCGTCTCTATTGCACGAGTCAGCACCATCACTTACAGGAGGAGGGAATTCCCTGATTATTATTCCAAACAATTGTATAGTAGATGGGACCAGGAAGAAAATCTAATCTGTCACCCTAAATTAACAGGAAATGTATTTTTCTTCATCATGGAAACCACAGGAAGTTTCCAACACAGAAAGTTGACTTTAGCGTTCCAACCATAGATATATATATTACTAGACGCCTTAACTGGGAGTCGACAGCGTCCATACACGGCAGCCACCTTACTTCGGACAGCTTACGTTCCGTTCTCAATGGTAGCAGATGGAAGGTGAGTGAACAACTTAAACAAAAAGTGTCGCTCATTTTAAATCACTTGTGAAGACCTATCTCTTCGATCTGGCTTTTAGTTGATAGTGCTCACATTACTTTGACTTATTTTAATGTATTTTTCCTTTTGTTTCTTTTTATTATAGTATCATCTATTTTTATATTTTCTGTTTTTAATCTTGCTTTTATATGTTGTCCAGCACTTTGGGGCAGCTTACGCTGCTGGAAATGTGCTATATTAATAAAGTTGACGTTGACAAAAACACTCTTAACTCGATGAAATATTAACAGATTTACAAACGGTTTACATTATTACAAACCTTATAACACATAGGCTTGATAGGACATACTTACACATGTTTAAATTAATGGGCAAAATCCGTCATTTTTTACAGCCTCTGGCGTTTATAACAAATCAAACCGTTTGAAAATTGGTTGAAAATTGAGCAAGTTAGAGTTATTTAAATAGTACATGCACCATTGACACCAATGTTACGAAAGGGGGCAACTGTCCGAAGTAAGATGGCCCCCGCGTAGGGATGTTTGTTCAGTTGACGAACAGCGTGGGTAAGGCATCTAGTGATATATATGATATCTATAGTTCCAACGTCTCGCCCATGGGACAAAACACATTACGTTCATGGGACCTGGAAGTTTAAGGGGTTAAACTGGATCTACAAGGAGATGTGGAGCTGCCACCACCTGTAACTGGATGACCCTTTGAGGTGACTGGAGTTCTCTGTTGTCTGCAGGTAAAGGTAAGTCATTCAGAGCACGGTGATCTTTTTAAAGTGAGGATTAGTGGTGAAGGTATGAAGATCTGTTGTATGGAGCCATAGTTTATGTGCTTGTGTATTCATGTTGGTACCTGTGGTGTTGCAGCTATGGGTTTCACACTTGACCCAATACAAGATGGCCACCATGGACAATTGGTATTAGCCAACACAAAAATGCCTAAAACGCTATTTTTAAAACTATTCAGCTGAGATTTGGTCACGTAGAAGCTAAACAGACGCCGTCTCTTAATCTGATAGCTACTCAGACTTGGGCAAGAACTGCTGGAGCCTCATAAATCAATCTCAGAACATTATTATTATTATTATTATTACTATTATTATTATTATTATTATTATTATTAATAATAATAATAAATGTTGAACAACCACCAATGGTCAACCCATTACAAGATGGCCACCACAGCTAGTAAATCAGTGCAACAAGGTCCGACCTATACAACTGTTGCAGTTGTTAAGCTGAATGTAGACGTGGTACATGGTGGTAGCTGAGGGTCCTCCTCAACATGATATCTGAGCATTAAAAAGATTAAGTATGTCTTAAAGCCACATTCCTGAACTTTGTGGATATATGGTCTCTGTCACCGTCTCAAGGCTTGCTGCGTAACGTCACTGACGTAAAGTCAAATCTCTCTCTGGGGCATAAGAGGCATGTTTACATTCCTAATGTCAGGCAAAACAACAAAAACAAACTTTTCCACCTCCAGACATTGTATAAATAGTTTTATCAGGACTGTATAACAACTTTATGCCCGACCAAACACAATCACCCTGGTGAAATCATTTATTACTTACCTAGCCATTAGCAGCACGGCTAGGTCAGAGTCCGTAGTTTATGCTGTTCTTTCTAAAAGAGCTCTCCAGCGAGGAAAAGACGGCCCAATAGTAACTCTGGTCTTTGCTCTTGCTCTATCACGTTCTCCTTTTCTTTTCCTAGATTCCTCTAATAAGGGATTTCTAGCTTTCTTTGGTGGATCTGCCGCTGCTAAACCACGGGTCTACGTTATACAAGTATGGCAAACCAAAGGGATAAAAAAATTGTGCGTTCTAAACTCGCATTGTCTCCAAGTACACTTAAACGCTCGTTTAAGACGCACATTTTGGCGCACTTTTTTTATCCCTTTGGCTTGCCATATACTGTCATAAAGCAACACCCAGTCAGTACTTCCGGTAGCGACCCGGAGCTCAATAACTGTATAGTGCGGTAAACAGACGTGGGACCCCCCCAACACTATCACAGGTACGAAAACGAACATAATAGATGATAGTATGACGCCTAAACTTTAAACTCTAGTCCAGACCAGCCGTTTGCGCATGTCTTTCTAACAGGAGGTATGTATGTGTTTTATATTCATTTATAATTCCTTTCTAAAGATTACAACCATTCATTTAAATGTGCGTTTTCTGCTGAATTCAAGGCTTTAAGCTGAGTGTTGTTAAATCAGCAGCAATATTGTGGGAGTGAAGCTAGTCGTATATTTCATGTAGCTTTGCTCTCATGTTTATGCAGCTCTGGTTTGCATAGGGAGCCCATCAATGAGGTTTTATTCTAATGCGTTATAACGCTGTGTGCTTTAGCTCAGTGTCATTGAGGGATAAGAGCAGACCACTCCACAAAAATTCACCTCTTCTCTTTGCCATAGAGTCAGACCACATTTATTTCAAAGGATATTCGCCTTTTACATCAAGGTCATTCCTGAGCAGCGTTCATTAGTTCCACTTTCAGCAGTAACTGTGCAGCATCTAAATCCAGCCTCTGTTCCTTCAGCCATGATGATAAAAAGCTGCAAAGCTTTCACACAAGGAGGGAATTAAAACAATTGTGAATAGCGTGGAGGAGGCACAGAGTTCCCTAACAGGCTGCCCCCTCTTCAGTGCTCATTTGAAGTCAGCAGATAAGGTTCCTCAGGCGTCTCCCTCCCTACATTGGGGGGGGGGGGGGGTTGCCTGTTGAACCCTGTCTGCAGGAGGAACAAACTCCATCTTCATCACCCACGAGGACTCAAAGGAAGGCTGCACATCAAACACGCTCTCATTTGGATGAGGAGGAGACAGACGGGTGCCTCTCCCAGACAAACAGAACCACGTGACTGGACCTCACACAAACCCGCTGGATTTCATTCACAGCTGGGAAGTCTCTCCGTAAGCCTTTCAGGTGATATTTCTCTGCTAATCTTTCCCTTTGCAGAGACTCCCATGATACTCGCTGCTGACAGCACCTTAATCCCAACTGTGAAAGAAGTTCAGGAAGTCTGGAGCTAAGTCTCGTCGCCGTTTGTGGAAGTTTTCAAACCTCGACAGCCTCCTTAAGGACTCTCTCACACAGAATTCCTCAGCGACGAGCACGCTGGTTGGTTTCTTTAAATGTTGCCCACACAAACACTTGGCTGCAGGTGGATTCATCACAAAGATGGATAAATATTTCTTTGGCATAAACAAACCTCCACTTCCATAATCAGCTTAATTTCCCAGCACACGTCTGAGACCTGATGGGAGGAGGAGGAGCGGTTGGAAGATTTAATGGGAGGATGGTGGCAGGAAATATTGTTGCATGTTTAGAAGTTTGAGGGGAATATAAAGTAATTATCCACCTTTTTTATGATCTTTGAAATGATTTGAATTCACAGATTGTGTTCTCGTACGTCCATGTGGGCTTTTCTTTACTAACAACAAACTCCGAAGCGGATCTAGGAAGGTCTCAAACAATCAGCCGGTCTGGGATTAGTGGAGAAAATCTAGTTAAACAACAATTACAAGAAATAAATCATGTTTTATCACACATAAAAATCACTGGATTAGCCTAAAACTGTACGAGTGGTGGCATCTAGGTGTCCTCTACAAGTCCTCTGGGTCAAAAAAAACATGTTTGGGCTCGAAAAGTCAAATAAAATTCACAAACTAATCCCATTACCATGTTTAAGGTCCATCCATCATTCATCCATCATCCATCCATCCATCATCTTTCCATCCATCCATCATCGATCCATCCATCATCTTTCCATCCATCCATCATCGATCCATCCATCCATCATCCATCCATCCATCATCGATCCATCCATCCATCATCCATCCATCCATCATCTATCCATCCATCCATCATCCATCCATCCATCATCTATCCATCCATCCATCATCCATCCATCCATCCATCCATCATCTATCCATCATCTATCCATCCGTCATCCATCCATCCATCATCTATCCATCCATCATCCATCCATCCATCATCATCCATCCATCCATCATCTATCCATCCATCCATCATCCATCCATCCATCATCTATCCATCCATCCATCATCCATCCATCATCTATCCATCCATCCATCATCCATCCATGCATCATCTATCCATCCATCATCCATCCATCATCCATCCATCATCCATCCATCCATCATCCATCCAC
>SSNS01000335.1:333983-353251 GCA_006937985.1 Aphyosemion australe
CTTTCCTCTAAACCTCAAATTCTTAACAACACAAAAAACAGTTGTTTTGTCAAATGGTGAGGGATAACGGTGTGTGTGTGTGTGTGTGTGTGTGTGTGTGTGTGTGTGTGTGTGTGTGTGTGTGTGTGTGTGTGTGAGAGAGAGAGAGAGAGAGGTGGTGTGGACATGTTCCTGTAGACGTGTGATACCTGGAGCTAAATGGAGGTTTGATTCAAATAAATCTAAAATATTGAAGCGAACATTTCATCTGATATGAATTCAGGACTTAACTTGATAATAATGTAAGCCGAAGAGGTGCTCACAGTTTAATACATACCATTAAATATATAAAGGAAGCTCTAGAGGGCGATTCCAAGTCAAGTCAAAAGAGTGGGGTCAGATCTGGAACCTGGTTAGGCTGAAGGGGTGTGATCTAATAACAGCTCATTTATATGAATTCGGTCATAAAATGCAGATTAAACAAACTTATTTTGGGAAGACTTCATGTTTTTGTTTGTATTGTTAAAAATGTCAACTTGGTAGATGACTGTTATCATTAACATGGTTGGTAATTCTCAGGTTTTTACATGGATTTTAGGTCATTCTGAACAGCTTTAAAGGAGCTAACTTTCCTTCAGTCCAACCTTGACCATGTATAAGGGCTATCATGTAACCAGTGCAACGAAGCAGAGCTGTCAGCAGATGGTGGATAGGACCATGAAAACAGTCAGCAGGCTGCAGAAAGTCCCTGCTGTTTTATGACATATGAGACTGTTATTCTACCATTGGCCCAAACCGGATTTATCACCTGAACGTTAAGGTGCTAACCCACTGGGTCGAGCTAATTTAGGCCTCATAATCAATAGGATTATGAGCTGAAAACATCCAACTCATATATTCAACCTCCTTATGGGGGAATAAGGGCAGAGAGCTGTGAGCATGCTGATGGGATGCTTCAATAGAAACACGAAGAGACACAACGGTCCCCGTGTCCATACCAATGACCTCCAGGAAACGATGATTGATACGGCTCCACCTATCTCTCTGTCTCCTCCTCCTCCTCCTGTATCAATCACTTAAAAGAAAATGATGTTCTGTTGGTTGGATAGAGGTTAAAGCGAGGAATATGCATCATGCTGTCCAAGCAGCGTAAACCCTACAGATAAGTGGTCAGCTGGAGAAAAATGGTCAAGCGCCTTAACTGATTTAACTGTAGAAGGAGAATTTTTAAAGTGCTTCTGTAATGTATTGTGGTCCAAAACAAATCAATGATGGCTGTGGGAAGAGAAATGAGAGTGAGAACAGCTGTAGGTACCTGGAGACTAGATCACCTCTTTAAAAGGACCAGAGTCCAGCTCTCTGAGAGGTGACAAGCCTGGAGAATCAGTTCCTGCATGCTTAGTGCCACGAAGAACCAGGAAGGTTCAGTCATCCTTGATGTGACAACCAGGGAGGCCGTAGATGGCTTATTTTAAATTTAATCCCTGTTAGTGTCTGGAAATTCAGACTGGAGCAGCTAAGACATAATATTATATAATATCAGGGTTAGGGCTATATATATATATATATATATATATATATATATATATATATATATATATATATATATGGATTTATGTTTCTGTCATCATTAATGTGTCATAATAACAACACAAATGGTGCTAATTACATCATGAATCTGGAGGAATCACCTTCAGAATGACTTAAGTCAATATGAGAGAGAGAGAGAGAGAGAGAGAGAGAGAGAGAGAATTACCTGGGAAACCTGCGTGTTTTTTGTCTGTGGAAGAAAACCCACTCCTGCATGGGGATAAGGTGCTAACTCCAAGCAGAAAAGCCAGAGCAGGGATGCAAACCTGCAACCTTACCACTGCGAGGCAAGAGTGCTATACCACCTGCACCCCATGCCAGTGCCTTGTCACTAGTAAACATATTTCCTGACATACCAGCCCTGTTTTTTTGGAGGGCAGCAGTGCAACAGAAGTCTCCTCCGTGACTCCAGTACCTCCGGTTCTCAGGAGACTGTAAATATTTCACATTACGTTTGCGTCTCAAACAGCTCAGCTCACTGAGAATCACGCTGTACCACAGCAGGAATAAACATGGGTGGGTTTTCTATATGATCAGGCTGCATAACTGCAGTGAGAGGCTATTTAGTTGTTTGTAGGTGCTTAACTTACACACTCCATGATACCATGGTTATACATAATAATATACCATAAACATAATAATATACCATACACATAATAATATACTATAATCATAATAATATACCATACACATAATAATATACTATAATCATAATACTATACCATAAACAATATACCATAATCATAATAATATACTATAAACACAATAATATACCATAATCATAATAATATACCATAAACATAATATACCATAAACATAATAATATACTATAATCACAATAATATAGCATAATCATAATAATATACCATACACATAATAATATACTATAATCATAAAAATATATACCATAAACTTAATAATATACCATAAACATAATAATATACTATAATCATAATAATATACCATAATCATAACAATATACCATACACATAATAATATACTATAATCATAAAAATATATACCATAATCATAACAATATACCATACACATAATAATATACTATAATCATAATAATATACCATAATCATGATGATATACCATAAACATAATAATATACTATAATCATAATAATATACCATAAACATAATAATATACTATAAACATAATAATATACTATAATCATAATAATATACCATAAACATAATAATATACTATAATCATAATAATATACCATAAACATAATAATAAACCATAAACATAATAATATACTATAATCACAATAATATACCATACACATAATAATATACTATAATCATAATAATATACCATAAACATAATAATATACCATAAACATAATAATATACTATAATCACAATAATATACCATAATCATAATAATATACCATAATCATAATAATATTCTATAATCATGATAATATACCATAAACATAATAATACCATAAACATAATAATATACTATAATCACAATAATATACCATAATCATAATAATATACCATACACATAATATTATACTATAATCATAATAATATACCATAAACATAATATACCATAATCATAATAATATACTATAAACACAATAATACACCATAATCATAATAATATACCATAAACATAATATACCATAAACATAATAATATACTATAATCATAATAATATACCATAAACATAATAATATACTATAATCATAATAATATACTATAATCATAATAATATACCATAAACATAATAATATACTATAATCATAATAATATACCATAAACATAATAATATACCATAAACATAATAATATACTATAATCACAATAATATACCATAATCATAATAATATACCATACACATAATAATATACTATAATCATAATAATATACCATAAACATAATATACCATAATCATAATAATATACCATAAACATAATAATATACCATAATCATAATAATATACCATACACATAATAATATACTATAATCACAATAATATACCATAATCATAATAATATACCATACACATAATAATATACTATAATCATAATAATATACCATAAACATAATAATATACCATAAACATAATAATCTACCATAAACATAATAATATACCATAAACATAATAATATACCATAAACATACCAAAGTAAGTCAGGATTCTTTTAGAGAAATGACTAAAGCAGCTACGTGAGCCTCTTCTAGATTGGTGCACACGCTCCTGGTGTTGTTACCTTCCTTATTTCTGTCTCAAAGTGGTGAAATTCTCCTGTTCAAAGAACTGTAACATCAGAAAGAGTTTTGGTTACACAGCTCCCACCTGTACGTACGTGACGCTAAGAAGAAACAGATGCATGTTTATTATTCAGAAGTCTATCTGGCAGCGGTTAGGGAGGTATGACAGCTGGAACACGAGAGTGGAGATCTGAGAGCACAGGTTCTGCTACTGTAAGGAAAAACTTGCAGTTTTATACAAGAGCAGCAAAAAGCTGCATGCAGGCATCTTCAGTTTTAGTGTGAAGGTGTGAGGAAACGGGCTTTTTAGGGCTGTGGTTTTTGTTTGAAACTGTTGTTTACATGCTGTTAGACAGGAGCTCATGGCTGATAGAAGCTCTTGCAGGTGCATCGATGCTGTTCTTGCTGCTAATAATCTTATCGACTCTAATAATACAGGTTCTGACTTCTCTTTTAAAGATAACTTTAGAAGATATCAATACTACTTTTTTAGTCTAAATCTAGTTAATCAGGTCAGTTTAAGTCTCTGTGAACAGCTGGTTGGCATCAAATTCAACATTTCAACCTTCTAAAAGGGTAAAAGCAGACTAATAACTTTGTCTTTATATTATTAGAACATACTATGATTATAGTATGGTGGCACCCTAAAATATAGACCTAATGTCAGAGCAATCCATGCAACAATATTTTTAAACGTGTACACAGACATCCATTATTGTTGCTGTTATTGTTGTTATTATTATTATTATTGTTGTTGTTATTGTTATTATTATTGTTGTTATTGTTATTATTGTTGTTGTTGTTGTTATAGTTATTGTTGTTATTGTTATTATTATTATTATTGTTTCTGTTGTTGTTGTTATTATTATTATTATTGTTGTTATTATTATTCTTGTTGTTGTTATTATTACTGTTGTTGTTATTGTTCTTGTTGATATTATTTTTATTAGTAGTAGTAGTACTAGTAGTATTGTTGTTGTTGTTATTATTATTATTATGATTATTATTATTAGTAGTAGTAGTAGTAGTATATTTATTGTTATTGTTGTTATTATTGTTATTGTTCTTGTTGATATTATTAGTATTATTATTATTATTATTAAAGAGCACAGCTGCTGTGAATTTAGTCATTTTTTGACCTAAATAATTGAAGGTGCAGGTTTTGCAGCAGCATTTGCACGAATCCCCGTGATATTTAGGAACAGACCTGAACAGACCCAACACCAGAGCGTAGATCCATCCTAGAAGAGCTCTGGTGCTTCGTAAGCCTTAACTCAAATGTCAGACTGGTATTATACCTTTACTCTATGCTACGTTTCACTCACCACGGCAGAAACAGGAAGAAAGCCTTGATTGGTTTCCAAAGTTCGGGTTGGGACCCGTTGTTAGGTCCCAGTCTGACTTGACTTCTGTGTCTTTGTCAGTTTCTAAAATATGATTTTCTAGACTTTTCTTCCTTTCTGTTTGTTTTTCTCTGACTTGTTTTGTGGTTAATTACCTTTAAATCGTCAAACGCACCAACGTTTCCCGTCAGAACTCTGTTTTTATCATCATTCCCACATAAACTAGAGCCATAATAACGTGTGTTCTTGTTGTCTGGCTCTGATTAGATCAGCTGTGCATCCAATTATCCAATCAGGCACCACATACCTGTGTATCATCCTCACCACTGATGCCACTTTTATCCCGTCTCATCGCCGTATCTGCTCGTTTGGGGCGTGTCAGTCTGCTCGCTCAGCCGTTCTCTTTGGCGGCGTGAACACACATCCGAGACGTCGCAGCAAACAGCCGACACCCTGCTTGTGTGGAAGACGGATGAAGCCCGTCGCCTTTTAGCGCGCGGCGGAGGTGAAATGACATTTGAGTGCAGTGCGAAATGTGAGTGCAGTCTCCACTCATGCGCCGCTGTCAGGAGTGATCACTGTTATTTCAGCTGCCTGTCCAAATAGGGTTCCGATGGCGCGGCCCTTTGGCGGCGTCAGGCTGGTCGAGACACAAGCCTCGCATTTTGGTGCTCGGCAAATCTGATTAGAGAGGCTGTAATGGCAGGTTGTGTCAGAAGAAAGCACTATAGCGTATTAGGAGAGGACAAAGCCAACACAGCAGCCATTTCTCTGTCCAGATACACCCCCCTCTTATCAAAACAACATGAAAGTATTTTATAGAGTATCACGCTGTCACACTGGGAGTGATGGGAAATGGAATGGACTCCTCAACAGACGACTAAATTAACTTTCATTCCAAACCCACATCTCTTATATGTTTGTTAGATTCAGCCTGGAAATAACACGTCGCCCCTCTCCAAAGGTGACAGATGCTATTAGAGGCTAATCAGCCATGCACCACACAAACAGACTGGTTTTAAATTCCCATGAATCATTCTGGTGCAGATGGAGACGATCCACCACACGACTCACAGCTACTTACTGTTTCCAAATGAGGTCTGAATCCATAAAAATCCTCTTTAATATTCTTTAAAACAATCTGTAGCACAGTTAACCTTCATGCCACACCCACACCTGCAGAAGCTTTCAGCGACATTAGGTAGGCTAGAAAACCTCAAAAAGCAACACATGTTCTAAAGAACAACATCTAAAGGTCAGAGGTCATCTGTTCCATCTAGATGAACGTGAATCAGACAGAACTAGGAGTTTATCTGTAACCTAAGGCGTAGCTAACAGGTAGGATTGTGTTTATATCAGACAAACGTTGAGTTCATGACAACAGAAACGGTTAAAACTCAGTCCGATCCCCTAAAACGCCGTCAGACTTCCATGAGCTGAGAGTGCTGCAGCTCTGCCTGTCGTCTGGAGCATCTGTCAAGACACGAGTGGTATTTCAGGGACCCGCATGTGAGGAAGGGGGGGTTAGAGTTTTATCATGGATGATTAAATCCACCTTGTTAACTTTACTCTTTAGTCTCCACGGTCCTTCCTGCAGCCGCCTAAGCTCTGCTGCAGCAGGACCCGGACTGCCGAGGCCCGGCTCTTTTCATTTCTTTGATTTGCGCGTTGGGTTACCTCTAAATGGACCAGAACATGATTGGTATTAAAAACAGAGCATCCTAGAGAGGCTGGATCTTTCAGAGGCAGGAATCCATCTGGGCAGATGTTAATAGAATTTGGGGACTTCATCTGCAGCACGCAGCCTTCGGCAGCACAATAAAAACAGGCTTTATTCCGTTGTGGGAATACCCGCGTGAGCTCGGGAACGCCGTTGAGAGGGAGCCGTGTGTTGATTCAGCTGAAAGTTAAAACTTTACCAGATCAACACGATAAAGCTGCCACCTTCTCTGGGTCCAAACTTTAATATCATATCTGTTAGTTTTGTGTACGACCTCAGGTTCATCCCAACGAGGCTGACAACAAAGAGGAGCGTCATCCTAAAGCAGGGGTAGGGAGCCGCTATCCAGCATGTTTTAGAGGTTTCCCTGCTCCCACACAGTTGATTCACCTGTTCAGCAGCTCACCAGGCTCTGCAGAAGCCCGTTAATCACCTGCTGATGAAAATCAGGTGTGTTCTTACTCTCACATCATCACAACGGACATTAATAACATGTAAGACGTTTAGTTCTGTCATCAGTACGCTGTAGGACCACAGAGCAGCGTCTATTAGAGTTGTGGAGGAATTTCCACCTCACGTTCTGCTGTTGGGAGTTTAGAAACGATGATTAACCAGCAGCAGGAACGCTGCTTATGTCCTTTTCCTTCCATTCTGCTTCACCAGCAACTCTTCCAGTTTTGGTTAGTTGGGTCTGCTGATGTCATTTCCTATTGAGTTACAACCAATCAGCAGGAGTTAACCATAAGTCCCGCCCAGCGACTCTACCAGGTAATTTCTGCATACGTACCCCAGGTTGTTCCTGAAAATGATCTTCTCAGGTGGGCCTGGTGAAACGGAGACATTGGGTTTGCTTCCACCGGGCCTGCAGCGGCGTGTTTAGGACACATCCCAGAATCGTAGTGTTGCGTCGCTCCTTCATATTTAAGCTTCAGGTCCGTTTTTTATGCGCTACGCTTCCAGAACGCGTCAAACTCAGCAGTTCAGCCCGGTGGTGATGGGACTTACGGCTCTTTGAAGGAAGGTGTTAACGTCAAAGAGCCGTTCAAAAGCTGCTCTCTGGGTTAGGGTTAGATAATAAGAGAGTAGCCAGAAGAGTTAGCCACAGCTAGCATTTGGCTAAAGGACATGAAACAGCTGGTTGACCCTTCAGGAGCACAGGTGATGTTTCCAACAGAGACCAGTTTGGTTACTCTCTAGGTGTTGGTCTGTTGTAGGGCTGGAGCTACACACTCGGCTCACCGTTAGCTTCCTGAATAAAACTGTTGGAGCGTTCATGTGAAATCTTTTTTTATTTGATCAGCCTTTTGCCCATGAAATTCTTTTTTTTTCTTCCAAAATTCTAATATTGTATAACCTAAATCTGTTCATTCTGGATAAATAAGCTCAGAAAAGCTTCATTTGGTGGGAAAAACCATTCCACATCTTTGTCTTTCGCTTCAGGTAGAATTTCTGTCCCAGACCGTCAACGAGCTTCTTTCTCATGAATAAAACCAGTAGGTTTTTTTATGTAAACAGTTATTTCTCCTTGAATGAACTCTGGAGATGTTGACCTATGACCCCGAGTTCTTGATGCCGCTAACCTCATGTGGCTGCAGGCTCTGGTCCATCCCTATCCAACCACAAAGGGAAGCAATCATTAACATTTCTATTTCTGCTAACAAGTTCTCCTTCTACCTACTCGTAAAAGCACTTCTGACCACTGAGCCATGTCCTGAAGGACCTCCCTGGAGTGAACAGTCACCATATCTGTGTAGAACATCTGCTGCAGCTGGCTGCTCACCAGCTCCTGCTGAGGTGAAAGCATGTCCCTCCTCTGCTAGATGTCCAGCAGTCAAAGACACCGTCTCTTCCGGCTCATTTCCCACCCTGATCTCCACACTCGGTGCTCCTCGGGTCTTTTGGTAAGACTCCAGCCAGCCCTGCCACCCTGGGGTCGCACACGTTCATGGATAATGTGACAAAAGCAGCTGCTCGCTGCTGCCTAACCATCCTCTCACCAGCTGTGATTAGATGTAAGGGTCGCCAAAATGATCCGCCACGGCCCCGGGGCAGAGCAGCCGTGTCCTCGGCTCACATAACCAAACCCCACTGTGCAGCTGGCGGTGAGGCCACCAGAGAACCATCATCAGTGGATTAGCGAGCTCGCTGGGAGATCAGAGGAAAGACAGAATATAAGGATGAGCAGAGTGGAAGGAAAGGTCAGCTAAAAACACACCTGTCAGAGGTAGAAGAAAACATCTTAGAGTAGAGACACCTGTTATTACTGCCCTTTATTATTAAACACACACACACACACACACACAGTAGCAAACACCCAGCCAGATTTTCTCCACTCAGAGCTGACTCGTTTAGCTCCAGCAGCTCTTCTCTGCTTTTGTAGCACCTATAAAAAACGACGGTTAGCTGGTGTCTAAATGTGTTTGTAACCTGCTACATCGTTTGTTGTTATCCTAAATCAGCATATGTGGTTTTATGGTGGTTCTCATGGATCCTGGTACTTTTTAACTTAAGATGTAATCACCACTAAACGACTCAACTCTGCCACCCGCTGACGTAAACTAGTTCCTGCAGTCCCTCTGATCTCTGATTGGGGCTGGCAGCTTTATTGGTACCTATAGCACATTTCATACTCCGAGGCAATTCAATGTGCTTTTTTCCAGTAGCGAGAGCATTAAAATCAACATGACAGCATAATTAAAATACACTAATTCAATTCTGAATCAGATGAAAGGCAAAGTTAAAGGCTGAGCAGTTACAGTGCAGAAGGTGCAGCATCAGAAACATTCATTCATAGGCCGATGAATACATGAAAAGGTTCAATATTGATTTAAAAGTTACTAGAGTTGGGCATTTAGGGCATTTTCTACTTGATCAGAAACGTGCTACAGGAAGTCAGACCTCGTTCAACCTGACATCTGTTATTATTTTTATACAACTTCTACAAGTTTTGCCTCCTTTTCTCGTGAGTCCCTCAGCGTACACACTCAGCTTGTGCCTGTCTCTCTCTGTTGTGTGGTTACCATGGTGATCCTAATGAGCCACTGTCTGATGTTACCATGGTAATTCTGATGAGCCACTGGCACCAGCTTTAACATTTCTGCAGGTCTTTGTTCTTCTATCTCGTTCATAGATCCAAACCCACACCACTTTACCTTTCTACAGGAGAATAGAGAGTTTAAAACGTGAAACCTGAGAAGTAGCTGCACATTTTATCTAGTTAAATCTGAAAGCATAAGAAGTTGTTTGTAAAATAACCATTTAGCTGTGTTTATATGGGAATGGCTGATGGCTGGCTGCAGGCCCCTTTGTGTTTTCTAAGAAATCAGGTTGTTTAACAGACTTAAAGATGTCTTTTGGTTTGTTCTGCCCCAGAGTTCTCATTCAGCACAGCTACGTAGTCCTACTCTTCCGTTTTCTCACAGAGAGACAGATGCAACAATTTACAGCTGATGGCATCAAGAAGTGAAATAAAAATGTGTTTAGCATTAACAGAGATGGACTGTTCCACCGTAGACGTCCTGAAACCGTGGTTACACACAGATGTTTTATTTACAGACTCTATCTGAAGGCTTTGTTGTGCAGAAGCTAATGAATGCAAAGCTGCAATTTCCCACTGCACACCATTAAGATAAAATATTAGAACAAGCAGCTGATAAACACATTATGCATGTCACGGGCTTTTAAAACGTGAAGCAACCCCAGGCGGCTGATATCTGAGACTGTTGCTAACTGATGCTAACCTAATTTTCTAAGTGACGACCTGTTGTAGCGTTTAATTTAAAAGCGTGAGTCGAGAATGACAGCTGAACTCCTGCTGCTCCTGCTGAGCTCCAGACAAACAGGGAAGAGTTCAGAGCAGTCTCCGAGGCTTCCGACATTTCCATTTTAAATGCACACACACACACACACACATGCTCGCACGCACGCACGCGCACACACACACACACACACACACACACACACCCCTCTTTGGGCCTGTTTGCTGCAGCCGTGTTTGTGGATCAAAAAGAAAAATTAGATTAGACCTGCGGGACACAAACGCCATCTCCACAGGAGCAAATTGGGAAGTGAATGATGGAAAATCTATTATGCCGAACCCTCATATTAACAATTAGAGCTGGTGAGGGGCCTTTCTCCTGCTTTTGTTGTGGCTGATTGTTTGGAGCGTGCATCTCAGGCAGCAGAAGCTGTTTGTGCATCTATTGTGTTGGACACTGATTGTCCCTGCCCAAGGGAGACACCGGGATCGAATCATTTCTGGGACTGAAAGTTTCCTTTGAGACAAAATAAACCCTAAAGGGCTAAAAGGTCAACGCTTATAGAAATAGAGTTATACAGGGAGAAACCCAAACGCACTGTTTACAGGTGGTTAAAGCCCCAACACACAATCATAAAGAACTAATAATCATAAAGAACTAATAATAAAGAACTAATAATCATAAAGAACTAATAATAATATTGAAATAATAATAATAAAGAAATAATAATCATAAAGAACTAATAATAATAAATAACTAATAATCATAAATAACTAATAATAAAGAACTAATAATCATAAAGAACTAATAATAATATTGAAATAATAATAATAAAGAAATAATAATAATAAAGAAATAATAATCATAAAGAACTAATAATCCTAAATAACTCATCATTTGGAAACTAAAAACTCAAATGTACAGCAGGGAGAAAAGAATTTGGTCAATCAGCAGGAAGTTGAAGTTTTTAGTCTTAATTTAGGAAAATGTCCTATTGTTTCTAATGGAGGGGGCGGGACATAAACTATATACTGCAACCAGCCACTAGAGGGCGCTTTAAGTTAAAGCTCTAATTTCTATGTTAAGTTTCTTTGTGGAATAAATTTTCTGTTAAAGGCAAAAACAAGTAAAGCATAAATCAAATGTTTTCTAACAGCGTTGCTTGATCACTAGAACTGTAACAAAACACCGATATATGTCAGCTCATTGATTATTTGGTCATTGAATAAAATTGATAGAACTATTTATCAAACATACTTTTATTTTGAAAATTGCTTTATTTTGAAGTTCCACTGACATCTTGGTTTCCTGTTCCTGCACCAATGGGGTTAAATGAAGAAGCTAGCAGCGTCATTGGTGAGCCGTGAGAAAACGGTCTCTCCACTGGGAGTTATTCATGTTTCATCACTTTTTAAAAAATCCAAATGGTTTTGTTACTGGATTAGATATCAGCAAACATCGATGTATCGATAAATCATATGATGATCAAACTACTCCTATTAAACTTCAGTCTTTGTTCTGTGTCCTCCAAAAGTCCAAAAGGGGCTGAATTTCTTCTCTTTCCACTAGTCTCATTTATGTTTGTTTGCAGATTTTCTCTCCTGTCCGGGCTTTTCCACGGCTGTAGGAAAAGATATGAGCCACAAAGATTGACGAGTAAATAAAATTAAATGTATGAACTGGCACCACTAATCATCCCTCCTGGACTTTTTCCCTTCTAGAAATAATTGAAATGTGTTGTAGAAGAGAAAATGAGTTTCTAATAAGCATAAAACATGTTTCTCCCAGCTCTAGGAGGCCGGTGGCCTTTAAACGGGCTTCATCTGGGTTCACCGACATGTTACCTGCAGACGGCAGACACCCTGTGGTGCAGGCGCACCGAGGCCTTTGAAATCAGTCATTAACCTGTAGAGAAGTCAGACTTCTGAGGCTCTGGAACAGCCTGGATCATTTGAGTTATTCATCTGAAAAATTCCCTTTAATTACCGTAAAGCCTGATTACTGCTGCAATTATCGCACAATCAGGTGATGTAATTGGGTCATGAAATAAATAGTACTGTTCCTCGTCCCATAAATTACATTTCTAATGCCGGACCACTCTGGGTGGTTACATTATGTCCATAATGGATCTCATGCTGCTCGGTCCATTAGGAAACAATAAAGAGTCCAGAGCCGCGTGTGGAGAGAGGAGGTGTTTAGGATGAAGTGGTGCATCCAATCAGCAGTTTTACGCATCATTCAGACAGAACAGCAGATCATGTGATTCTGAATCGAGGTCACGTGACTCTAAAACAAGGTCACATGACGCTAAAACAAGGTCATGTGACTCTGAAACAAGGAGGTCATGTGACTCTGAAACAAGGCCATGTAACTCTGAAACGAGGAGGTCACGTGAGACTGAAACGAGGTCAAGTGACTCTAAAACAAGGTGGCCATGTGACTCTGAAACGAGGAGGTCATGTGACTCTGAAACGAGGAGGTCATGTGACTCTGAAACAAGGCCATGTAACTCTGAAACGAGGAGGTCACGTGAGACTGAAACGAGGAGGTCATGTGACTCTGAAACGAGGAGGCCATGTGACTCTGAAACGAGGAGGTCATGTGACTCTGAAACGAGGAGGTCATGTGATTCTGAAACGAGGAGGCCATGTGACTCTGAAAAGAGGAGGTCATGTGACTCTGAAACGAGGAGGTCATGTGACTCTGAAACGAGGAGGTCATGTGAGTCTGAAACGAGGAGGTCATGTGAGTCTGAAACGAGGAGGTCATGTGACTCTGAAACGAGGAGGTCATGTGACTCTGAAACGAGGAGGTCATGTGACTCTGAAACGAGGAGGCCATGTGACTTTGAAACGATGAGGTCATGTGACTCTGCAGTGAGGTCACGTGACTCTAAAAGAGAAGGTCATGTGACTCTGCAGCGAGGTCACGTGACTCTAAAAGAGAACGTCATGTGACTCTGAAACGAGGTCATGTGACTCTGAAACGGTTAGGGTTAGGGTTAAAGGTGAGTCTGGAGCCAGAAATCAGGCCAGCTTCACATCTAGATAATCTGAGCCGACGTCAACAAATAAATCAGAATAAAATAGATAAAACGTCTGACAAGCTAACCCTAACATCACAGCTGGGATTTGAACCTGCAACCCTAATGCTGTTATAATGTTAGCCATGTTGTTTCAGCTTTTATTAGACAGCAATAATTATTTCTGAAAAGAACAGTAAACTGAATGTTTTTATTTACTAAACCGTTCATGTTTCATCCTCCCTTCAGACACGGAGACCTGACATGAACGTGTGTGTGAAGCACGGTGGAGGAGGAGTCGTGGTCTGGGATCTTCAGAGACACAGGTGCGTTAGCGTTCTGGGTTCGTTTATTTATGTAAACTTCAGACGTTTCAGCCACATCCTGTCTGCCTCTAACGTCCTCTTCAGTCCAGACGGACGTTCCTCTCTGTGCCGTGCGTCATGGCGGTGAACTAAAGTAAACCTCAGAACACATGGGAGTCCATTAATGTTTACAATAATTAATGTTTTAGCAGAATCAAGCAGGGGTCGAAGTGCAAATCACTTCTCCTGTTTAACATCAAGCATTGTTAAAGATTCATGACTAATCTTTAAAAGGGTGGTTTCCTCTGGAGCCTTAAACAGATGTATCCTTCACATGCTAATCTCCAGAGAGCTCATTATTCACTCACACCTTGTGAGATGAAGGTCAACAACCGCTTTGGGAAGATGGAGCACCCTGTTGTGAGCACATTTTGGCAGAACTGCTAACTTGATTATTTTTCTCACTCGTTTCCCTTTTTCTGCACCGACCTCCTAAATAAACAAAATATAAAGAATCTGTGAGAGAAACAGATCACCGTTAACGTTACACTCGTCTGGTTTTATTATCAGATCAATTCTGGGATTCATCTGTAAAGAACATAATTAAAGCTTGGATTCATGAATCACACAGCAGCAAAGCATCATGGGACATGTAGTACATGTGTAGGATTTATTTTTGTTTCCTTTTAAGGCGACATGTCTAACCTGTAGCAGAGGACCCTCGGGGCTGCTGCCAGTTTCTCTGAACTTATTGGTTTTCTTTGGGCGATGCAGCCTGGATCTGAAGTCTGTTAGCTGGAAGTAACGTCACCAGATGGTTTATTACTTAAAGCCATCTGGGAGATCCTCAGAAGAGCCTGGAAAGATGCAGGCATGTTGGGGGGTACCTGGCAGGTGATTGGCTGAAAGATTCCCCAACTTAAAACCAGTCAGGTCAATCATGTGATGCAGCAGAGCCTAAACTAAAGCAGACGACCCAAACTCATCTGGATGTTCGGTTCTGGCCACAAACCCGATGAACCCGATGACTCATGTTTCATGTTTTTCCAGACCGTACTGGACTGTTTGGACCCAACTCAGCGTGACTGGTTGTTACTGACTGGTAAATGGTGCCCGTGAAACATCTTCAGGCCCAAATGTTCATAAAGCAATGGGCAGATTCTAAAAAACTACAGCTGATTGTTTTTAAAGATGGCCGCCACAGCTAATGAACGTTTTTTCTCACTGTTGAGAAGATTTTCGGTCCCTTCATTCCCTTCTGACAAACAACAACGAGTCTGACTGTTTCAGCAGCTGCTGCTCAGAAAACCTCCCAGAAACTGGTCCGTCGCTCCAAATTAGCTCCAGTTTAACTCTCGACCCACCCTGACCCCTAATAAAGACCCCCACAGTCCCTTCATTTAAAGTGGCGTTGTTCCGCTGAGCAGCAGCTGTTGGCTAATCGTGGTTCTGGGCAGCAGACTGGACCAGACGGGCTGTTTTATGTCCGGGACGTTAAAACAGAATCAACAGATTTAGTCTGGAAACGTGTCTGGACACGATTAGCAGACGTCGTCTATAAATAAACATGTTGGTGAAATCTCACCTCACGCGTTAAAGATGGGTTTTGAGACAAAGTCAGTGGAAGGTGAAGGAACCGGATGCTCAGGGTTCCAGAGGGAGGAGGACTGGAGAGAACGGACAGGAACTCAGATCTAGAGGTCACTTCCTGTTTGAGGAGCGAGGGAATGGATGGACTTCAATGTGCATGTGTGTGTGTGTGTGTGTGTGTGTGTGTGTGTGTGTGTGTGTGTGTGTGTGTGTGTGTGTGTGTGTGTGTGNCGTGCGTGCGTGCGTGTGTGCGTGTGCGTATGTGTGTGTGTGTGTGTGTGTGTGCATGTGTGTGTGCGTGCGTGTGTGTGTGTGTGTGTGTGTGTTGGAGCTCTCTTCTGAAACTGATCCACCACCGGGTCGTTCCTCAGCTCTAAGCTCTTCTTTCATCTGAACAAGGCGGATCTATAAAACATATTTCTGTTTCTTTTCTGATGATCCCACCTGAGTTGGGGCTAAGCCCTCCTGTGTTCTATTAAACACAATCCTGTTATGTTGGAGCTAATCTCACCTGGATCCTATCTACCTGTTCATCTCTGTGGATGTAAGGTGTGAGCAGCTCCCTCTGACCTTCCGGAGTTCACTTCCTAACTCATAAAGTCAGCTGACCCAGACCCAACACACACGTCTCTGAAAAACCTGCACCACATGAACAGATGTAGCGAATAGCTAAAATAATCATTTAACTGGAGGCACAGATGTGTTCTTCTGTTTCTGTCATGGTTTAGATTGTTCTTCGTAAATATGTGATCCAATCAGGAAGGATGTCATATAACCTTCTGTGGTAGTATCTTATGCGTCGTAGATCAAACTAGCAAAGAACGGAGACATAGCGTTAGCACGACAGATGTTTGAGCCCTCCATCACAGCAGAAACATCATCCAACATCTAAATAAATCACACAACATAACGTGACTGAAATGACGTTTAAATATCATTCATGGGTTTTTTACAGTCACCGTTTAAGTTTGATGGTTTTTAGAGACTTTTCAGACTGTGATGATGTCACTCACTCCAACCTTTGGGCTGATTTAACTTTTGTCACCCTTCTGTTACAGTTTACATTAAAATGTTGGTGTTATGGTCTGTCAGCCAGCGTCTTTTTCAGCTGCTACGTATTACAGTTGTCCGATTTCTTTTCATACCAACTGATGACGGGTCTTTTTAATCAGCCAGATCTCCTCTAAAATGTTTGAAGGACATAAAATCCTGACAGGCGTGTCGACCAAACTCTCCTGTCGCTGACTTAGAGGTTTCAGAAGGTGGTGGTTTGTTTAAATCTGCACAATCTTCTCTAGAGATGAAAGATGCAGCTGTGTGGTTACCACGGTGATGCTAACGAGCTACATTCGGTTACCACGGTGACCCTAATGATCAACTAGCAGCAACTTTAACATTTCTCTAAATCTGAGTTCTGGTTATACTAGTAGTACCGTTTTCATATGAAACGGTAGCGTTTGTCATAGTTTAGATTATCACAGAGTCCTGAGTAATCTGTGGGATTAACGCTCATGAGTTTCATCACCACAACAGAACAACCTGCAGCTGGGAGCATCATCATCATGTTTACCAGAAATCTAACACATCGTTTAAAACGTCTCATTCTCCCGTCGTTCATCTGAAAATGTGTTTTTGGTTGAGATTATTTTTGTCCGTTCTCCGGGAAACCGAGCTGCTTCTACTTTAACTAGAGAAAAGTCCAGCTGTAAGCCGTGTTTTCCTGTTCTCCGCGTCCCGGTACGGTTCTGCGTGAGCTGACGAGGACCTCTGCTACTCAGCGTTTTTAGAGTATCTGCAGCGTTCGGGTTCTGATCGGTCCCTCGCTGCAGCTGACCTGCAGCTCACGGCTGTAGCTGATAACAGTCTCTCTCTCTGTAATTAAATAATTTAAAGGAGCTGCAGCTCCGTCAGCAGGACTAATAAGAGCTGTACGTACAATCTCACATCAGCTTAATAATGGCTGCAGCACAGAGCTCCATCCTGCCACACCAGGACGTTTTATTGGATTCCTTATTCAGGTTTGAACCATTCTGGAGCTTCCTGCTAATGACATCACAGCGGCGTGGAGCCTGATGGGTGTCACCTTCACCTGCAGCAGGTGGTGTAAAGAGTCCAGAGTCGTTATATTTTGGCAGCTGTAGAACACGAGCCACGATCTCAGCAGGATTAACACACGTTCCTCTGAGTTTAGATTATCTGAATTAACATTTTCCTTTTTTAAGTGTGATGCTGTTTTTCAGGAGTAGCTCTGTAATCTGGAAAGGATCCATCCGTTATCCAGAGTCAGGAATCTCCTCAGCGATTATGAGGCGTTCCCAGGTCAGATAGGATAAATGAGTTTGGGGTCTAGGAGTCTCCTGACCCACCTCAGCGATGAGGAGGAGGAGCGGCTCTCTGCTGGAGCTCCTAACCTGGCCTCTGAGGCAGGAAGATCCTTCCTGTGGCCGTGAGGAACCATTCACCACCCAGAGGAACCGCTCTAACCATCTCTGGTCAGGAACCACGTGAGGTCGTGGAGATGGTTCTCCTACTGGCCTGCTGCACGCAAACAGCAGAGCAGAGCCCCTGAGTTCCTGTCAGCAGAACCAGGATCAGGATCAAGGAGACATCCCTGGAGAGACAGGACAACCCTCACAAATAATCCCAAAACCTCCAAACTCCCTCCTAAACCTTTTCTCCTGTGACCTGGACAACCACACTGACTTGTTCTAAAACCCAAACACAATCCGCCTTATTCATCCGAGTCGAGCCTCCTTCCATTAAACGTTCCCTGGAGAACCGGAGCGTTTAACCCACCATCTGAACCAAACGCTGAGGAACACATTAATCCCAACTAAAAGCTCCGAGTGTTTCACGAGTTTATTTATTTAGTTTAACGCCTCGGGCTCAGGAACAAGGTGTTTCTCTAGTGGAATTTTCATCTTTTTCATAAACACGGATGACGGGAATAATCTTTGAGCCCGTTTCAGGAAGTAGACGGTGTTTACTTCATCATTTTCTCATTACTTCAGCATGACTGGTTCCTTATCTCCTGATCTGGATGGAAGCTTCAGTCGTGTTTCTCCTGTAATTATCCTCACAGCTCGCTCTGGCAGCTCCCGGATCCTTACGGAAGTCTGGGATTATCAGATTGTGTCCCATCGGCCATTTTAAATGTCCAAGAGCAAAAACAAAGCTCTTCAGAGGGTTTATGAGGACGTTTAAACGGGTTCCAGCTCCATATTTAGAGAACATGTTACAGGTTAGATAATCTGTTTCAGCTCGTTTATTCCAGGTTTTCCGCCATCGGAGCCGTGCTGGTGCCTCCGACAACGTTAGGATGATGCTGTTCTTCAGGAAACGCTCATCGGTGCTGCAGATGTAGCTTCTGTCCCAGGGAGGAGGAACTCAGTGTGAAATTGAATGAATGAGGAGCTAACTGGCCTTCCTCATGTAAGTCATATTATTAGGCAGTTCAGTGGACTGCTTAATGACATAAAGGTCTATTACACTCATGTCTGTAAAGCAGCGACGCGCCGCTGCCAGAGATCTGCCCGTCACAAGTTTCTTTATTAAAAACTCTGAACTCTGAAGAAATTCCTTCAGTTTTTCCCACAGCCCTGTCAGAGACCGCCGTGGTGAACCCAACACCAACGGATGGGTTGGATCACCATGACGTGACTAAATGAGCTCAAAATCAATCTGTTTCCATTAAATCTGCAGAATATTTAAAAGATAAAAACTATTAT
>SSNS01000335.1:364853-388629 GCA_006937985.1 Aphyosemion australe
GTGTTCAGATCCACGAGACATTTGGTTCCAGACCAACTTCTTACGGGTGTTTTTGTTATTTCAAGTGATTTTCTATCAACTATTCATCCACAATAAGGAACGTACGTACAGGTGACGTCACTCCAAGCCAGGGGTTCCCAAATTTTTTTCTTTGAGGACCCCCTTGCCCTTGTCCAAGACAAGCGAGGACCACCAACACCTACATGAATAAACACATTAAATGTGATGATTTACAAACTTTCTACAGACATACAGAGTTATAACTTTTATATGGAGTTCTGATTATACTGTAGGGTGTGTTATTGGGATTTTATAAATGTAATTTTTACAAATAAAATCTTGTTAACCTCACAACCTCAGCAAAGACAACATTTTGGGGACCCCCTGGAATCTTATGGGGACCCCCTTGGGGGTCCCGACCCCCAATTTGGGAACCCCTGCTCTAAGCAAGCAGAGCCTCTCTCATGGTTAGGGTTAGCATTAGGGTTAGGGTTAGCATTAGGGTTAGCATTAGGGTTAGGGTTAGCATTAGGGTTAGGGTTAGCATTAGGGTTAGGGTTAGCATTAGGGTTAGCATTAGGGTTAGGGTTAGCATTAGGGTTAGCATTAGGGTTACATTAGGGTTAGGGTTAGCATTAGGGTTAGGGATAGCATTAGGGTTAGCATTAGGGTTAGGGTTACGTATTTAAAACAATTCTTGCTCTAAAATGTCACGCTGATGTTTTGGAACTCTTAATGTTTTTACATTTTTACGATTTTGTGTGAAATCGTTTGTTTTGTCTATCTTGTTTGTTTCAACCGAACAACATTCAGTTTACCACCCTATTGCACGTGTGCCGCCACCACCGCCACTGCCATTGCTGCAGAACATTCTCAACAACTGGAAAGTCGAGGCCAATTAGGCAGAAACATACATTTATTATATAAAAAACCTTTGTGGATTTAAAACACTATCTCTTAAAAGAAAAACCAAGAACAGGATGTTACCACGGTTTTAATAATTTGTAGAACAGTGTGTTCCTCGTCACTGGATGAGATGATACATTAGACTTTTCCTGACACGCCTGCCCTCTTTTGGTGACGACGTTCCTCATTTCTTTCCCCTGAGATGCAAACACCTCCAGCTCTCTGTCAGTAAGTCAGACTAAATGCATATTTCAACCTGCACACCTCTGTGAGAACCCAGAACTTCCATATTTACAAAGGTGGGGTTTCCTGTAATTACATAAATTATTTGTAATGCATCATTTAAATGAGTGCAGACAGCTGCAGCTCAGAGAGGCTGCTTGGTTGGCAAAATGAGGCTCAAAGCCTGAACTGACTCACGACAATTAGAAGAATTCTGACCAAAGTTTTTGCATCTTGATCACCGACCGCTCCAGAATCCGCCTCACACGTTTAGAAGGAAATGTCTGAAGGGTTAAACAGGAGCGCTGCCCTGAATGCTGCTCAGTGAGTCACCAGAGGTTAGAGAGGTACTCTCCATGTTTGGATTTGCTTTGTCTGGGTTCATCTCTGCATGTTGAGTTTATCACCAATGAATTAGCTTTTAACCTTTATTTTTTTTTAAAGGTTACTTCCCAACATGATTTACCTGTTTTTGACGTTTTACCTTTCTTCAGACGCCTCCTGCTGTTGGGAGGATTCATGTATCATTTAAACCCGACTTTTATCATCCTTTCATTCCCACTGCACCTGACAGGTCTGGATCTGGAGGACAAATTTAGGTTTCAAACCTTCAAAAAGAAAAGTAACTAAGATGTCACAGACGTGAGGAGATAAGAGACCAAAATATGCATTTAATATACAGCAAGAGGAGGAGGAGATCAAGGAGACACGTGGAGGAGAGCTCCTTCAGCAGAGGCTGTGTGATCCTCCCAAACTGAACCAAGCGTTCAGATGAAGAATGTAAAGCAGCTGCCGCGGTTTTGACGTCTTCCAGGAGGTGTTTGAGAAACTCACAGAAGATGACTGATTGTGTTTCAGCGAGGAAGAGGCTGAGAGCCTTAACCTGTGACACAGAAGTAGAGCAGAGAACGCAGCAATCTTTTCACACGCTGAGCAGCTTTTCTTGTCTTCAGGCTGAATGAAAAAAACACAAACCTAAAACACAAAGGAACAGGAGGAGCAAGGACGAGGCGGAAAACGTAAGAAATGAGAGTGAAACCAGAAAAACAACGTTTCGTTTCTAAGCCTGATGTTCTGTAATGACCTCTTTACTGAGATAAAAGTAGAATACCTTTGTTCGTGATGCCAAACCACCACACACCCAGACAAACGGGTTGACCTCATTCCCATCTCCACGCGCGTTCAGGAATGTGGGATCATATTTGTTTATCAGGAGTCTTGGTGTGGGATTAATTAGACAAAGTAAAATGTTGTTAATGAATGTGGAGATGCTTCACAAAGCAGCTCCCATGTTGGGGTGAGACCTCTAAATCTGATCACTGCTGCAGATAATTAACACAACGGGTATTTTATTCATGGCTCATCCATTACCCAGGAAGCATTCCCTCATTAGGAAGAGGATCGCTGCAGAGGATGTCCGTATTTACCCAGCTCCGGTCCTACAGGGTGTCTCTGCTCTAACTGTAGCTGTCACATCTTGTTTTTAGGAGGATTGTTTAGAAGTTGTTCCAGTTTGGCTCTGGCTTTGACGCCACCTAGTGGCTGTAGCTGCCATGCTCTTGTCAGACAAGGATTTGGATTTTATTTTAGGATAATAGCTGTAAGTCAGCCCAGAAGAGACACAAAAACATTTTTCTCCTGTGATTGAGCCCTAATGAGGGAAAACACTTTCATTCAGATACAGAAAATATATATTTCCTTCACAGTTTTAACGGTTTCCATTATCTTGATATATCTTTGACAAATTCCCGGGACGCCCGCTGTATCCTTGAAGTCCATCCATCAGAGCTGGAGCTGCTGCAGATATCTGCTGAAGTGCAGCTTGTCCTTGTTCAGAGCAGACGCAGCAGAGGAATGAGATAAAGTCACTCTGGAGTGGAACTCCATCACTGCCTTCTGGTATCTGGGATTTTACTGTACTGTAACACACACACACATACACACACAAACACACACACACACACACATACAAACACGCTCACACACAGCCTTATATGGTTTTAGCTTCAGCTAAAGGCTAATAGCATGTCATGCTATCTGATTATTCGCACCTTTAATTGTTTTAAATGCAGCTTGTTTTGCTAGCAGCACTTAGCTTGGTCACTGATGGTTTTCTAACTTGCAAATGGAGTTTCCTTAAGTTGAGTGTCGAGTCACTCGTGGATCAGAGTTCTGACCTGTGGAGTAAACAGGAAACAACATGAGATCAAGGGTTAACAGGATCATTTGGCTCTGGGACTGAAGAAATTGGGGTTTGGCTTTAAAAGGCACTAACGGTTAGCTAATTAGCATCTTGTGTGGAGCTAATTTCATTGCCAAGCTGTTGTTGAGTGTTGTTGGGGTTGTTCATCACTGCACAGATCATTTAGCTGGCTAGCATACGCTCTGATCCACATTCCCAAGGCATGAATGACAAATGGAGGAGCACGTTATGAGCTTCGCGTGAGTAAATAATATCAAATCCTGCTGAATATGTCGGGGATTGTTTAGGGAAAAGCAAACTTCCTGCCCTGCAGAAGCTGAACAGGGTTCATGAAGTGTCAGACTGAAGCTACACATCAATTCTGTCTGACATCAGAGGAGTTCTGGTGGGTCTAATCTCACCGCATGGATCTATGGACACTTGGTTCAAAGACTTAACAAAAGCAGGTGTTCAAGCTGCAGCCAGAGTCTTTTCTCTGCAGGCTTTTGAAGTTTGTGCCTCCTCCATATCTGCCCCCATCAATCACCGTAGGTGGTTTTGTCCAGATCCTGACCAAAAGATGGATGTTTCCCTCTCCTTTTGTCCTTTGAGATGTGGAGCTTTCCACACCACGTGTAATAAAGCTAGTTCCTTCTTTCCGGCGCTCCTCACTCATGTGTGTCCTAGGAAGTGTTTCTGAGCTTGATGTTTTAACTTGGCTGCCGTTCTTCTTCACCGATTGGCGGTGACGAGAAGCAATTTGTTGGCGGGCAGCAGGTGGTTGGGTTAATTGCCCACAATGCTGGTTGGAGAGAAAGAGTCTCGCTGAGAGTGGAGTGCCTTCTGCACCGGCGGAGCTCAAGTCCGGATAAAGAACAGCAGTAAGCATATTGTCATCTCCCACGTCGCCACGCTAATCAGTACTGCTATGCGCTCCAATTGTTCAGCTGCACTGGCTCGCTTCCCAGAGGAATCATTCCTTTCTTTCCAGGTTTTTTATTCTTGTTTCCTAGAACCACCCACCATCCTCTTCTTTTCACTTCCTTTCATCTCCACGTTCTCTTCCCTTTTTCTGCCTCTAATTCCTCTCCATCTCCTTCCCTCCCTCGTCTTCAGCATCAAACTCATTTCATAGGATCAATCCTCCCATCTGCCTCTCAGTTTAATGCCCCTTGTTCCTCCATCCTGTCTCACTGTGGCCCCGTTTCTGTTATTCATACCCCCTTCTCATCAATGCTCTTTCTTCCTCCATCCGCCCCTTTTCCTTTCTCTTCCTGAAGGAGCAGTATTGATGTAAACACACACAGAGCTCTGAGTGCTTCTTAAGCTGCTCTGACCGATCCACAGGCCTCCCTCAATTGTCACAGTATCTGTAGGAAGAGACTTGATTTTCCAATAGGCTTATCCAGCCCGTCTTCTCAGTGCCGCGTCCATAAAGAGCTGGTGAGGGGTTTGATTGGAAGGCTGCGGGCCTTGGCCTGACTGTCACTGTTGCAGCTCCACAGTGATAATGGATCAAAGAGAAGTGGGCGTTGGGCGAGATTCAGGGCTGTAATTAAGTGTTTGAGACTATGCTGGCATAAAGCAGACGCTGAGCTCATGTGTTGGCCGTGGAAGTGGATGCTGGGTTTGGTGAAACTCTAAAAGCTCAGACAAGTTTTATTTTTGAGAGCAACATTAAGACATTTTTACATTTAAACGATAAAAAAGGAAACAATGAGGAGGGAGGGGTGTCAACTGTCAATCTCCACGATGATTTATGTTAGGTTATTTGCCTTTAACCAATCATCAAGCTCCTCTAACTTGGTCCTACACATAGACTGGTTGTTAGAGATCAAACCAAAAAGAGCAGTGTCATCTGCAAACTGTACAACTTTATTATTTACCAGGACAATCATAAATGAGTAACGTGTACAGGAGGGGGCTCAGGACATGTCCCTGTGGCGCACCAGTGTTGGATTAAATTGGAAAATGATCAGGAAGTCCAAAAACCTGAATACTAGCTACAGAAATTCATAGACTGGTGTTTGTATGATGGTGTGAAAATACAGAAGTGAAACCCAGAAATAGCAACCCAAAGCAAAATTCTAATTAAAACCAAACCTTAAAATGCCGTCACATAAATAAGAAATAAGTAGATTTCATAATTTAAGAGAATGCTACTAACATGCCCAAAAAGTACTTTGATTATTGGTGTTTTTTAAATCCTGCTGAATGCACAGCAAATTTAAAAGTGTTAATTTTTGGGTGTTGGTCCAATTTAACACTAATAATAGTTAATTTAACACTAAAAATGGTTTATTTAACACTAAAAGAGTTACATAGTTGATATGTAACACTGACATGAGAGTCAAACCCAAGTGTTAAAAAGGAATGTTTCCTAATCAACTCTGTAGGAGTAATTTTGGACAAAATAACCCCTGAAAAGAGACACCTGCAGAGTTAATTTGCAGACTCCACCCCTTTATTCAAAAGTTGGACTGGTAGTGACTGATTGGCTGCAGAGAGCTGCAGTGGGCAAGGTGCATTGTGGGAGTCATGTTTTTAGGTCATTTGTTCTATTTTGGGGTGTTTATGCATGTTTTTGGGGGGGAGTTGTGTTGTTCTTAGTTACTACTTTGTTCACTGTTGCAAATGTGGTGTTACATGTTGTGTCATGTTGGCACCATAAGTGAGGAGGCTGGTCACAGGAATGGCACTGCTGTGCCGTTCCACTGTCACAATAAAGAAGTGGAGCATGGTTCACACTAAATGCTCAGGACTCTGCTCCTTGTGTTCATCTCTCACTGGCTGTCCACAGTCATGAGGTGTACAGAGCATGAGTTAGCTGGTGTTTTTCAGTGTGGCTGTTACTCAACAACATGCTCAAATTAACACTGTCAGAGTTGATTTCAACACTTTTAAAGTGTCTATGTGGGTCCACACCAGTAGGAGTTAATTTAACTCTTTATGGAGAGTTGGTACTATAACTCTGATTTAGTGTCAAAAATTAACTCTTCTGGAGTGAAAAATGTAACTCCAGAGTTAAGAGTTACTATATTAACTCTAACACCAGTGTTAAATTGTCAACTCCACAAGAGTTGGTTTTTGACACTAAATCAGAGTTAAAGTACCAACTCTCCAAAAAAAGTTTAATTAACTCTTTCTGGTGTGGATCCATATAGACACTTTAAAAGTGTTGAAATCAACTCTGACGGTGTTAATTTTAGCATGCTGAATTTGCTGTGTGGAAACACGTTGGACTGAGTCTGACTCACTCAGCTTCAGGCCAAGTAAAGTGAGAGAGACTGACCACAATAATAATAATATTTGTATTTATTTCAGGAAATTCTCTAAAAGTGTGAAAAGAGATTGTTGCAAAGTATAAACAAGAGATAAACTTCAACTTTTATGTTTAATACTAAAGTTAAACCTGGAAAAGTAGAAAATAGGAATGTTGAAAAGGGAAGTGAGCAACAATAGAGGGAAAGCCCTTAGTGCCAAACTGTCTGAACAGTTAGGTTTAGAGAACTGGCACTGGTCCAGTTCCATAAAACTGAATCAAAATCATTGAAGTGATAACTGCTGCATATAAATCAACCCAATATATCTTTAGATTGTTCAGGGGTTTGTTTACAGAGGTATAACAGCTTTAATTCATTAAACCAGAGCTGAAAAAAGCTAAATACTCAACCGAGAGTGATTGGCATTTCTATTTTCTAATTCTGGTTTTATGTGTTTCTTTTACACCTGTGAATAGTTGAGCCAGGCGCTCACTGGGAACACCTAGAACCAGTGTTCCCGGTTTTCTGAGTCTTTTGTAACACCGCTGCTCCTAGTTTATCTTACTAACGATGTATGGGGGCTCGTCCGGGATATGAATCTGGGCATTTTCACAGGTCACAACCTGGCTCATGAGGTTATTTTTCAAGATATTTTTATATCAGAAAGTCCTCAGCTAGTAGAATTTATTGTAACTTTGCTCAGAACACACTACGGAGGTGTAAAGTTAAGCAGGAGAAGAAACAAGGCCTCTGGATGTTTGTTTAATGGGGGTGGTAATAAGGTTCCATCCTGCTGCTGACTGTTGTGTTGTTTGGGTAGAAGAGCATCTCGGCTCACTGACATTTCTACTCACAGGAGATGAGCTCTGTGTGTTTTTGTTTGTGTTTTGTGATGTTGTTTGCGTACCTGTGTTTTATTTTCACACACTGTCCCTTTTTTTCCTCTACCTAACCTTTCTCATCAAAGTGGCATGAAAGGCACCCGTCACGGCAGGCCATCAAAGAGCAACAACCAAAGCAGCGGCTCTCTGTTGTGCTGCTGTCATTTTCGCTCTTTTAAACACCAAAACAACAAAGCCCTCGGAAACTCGCGACCACTCTTGATGAACACACATTAACTTCACACGGTCGCCCCGGGAGATCTCGGCATCGTCCCGAGTCTCTGCGTTTGAATCCAAAAGCATCACAAGGTTTTGGTTGTGTTACTATAATAAAGATCACAACCTGTTTTATTTTCTAACTCACTGATGATGCGGCTGGACGGCTAAACCTCTTAATGTGATGAGTTTAATCAGATAATTCTTTAAACATGACAGAAATCCCATCAGATGAACAAACTGTTATAACTTCCAGTTTATACTTTCAGTTATCAATCATTTTGATGAATCTTTATTTTATGGTCTGCTTGTGGTTTTTCATCAGTTCTGAAAACTAAAATTCATCCTGAAGAATCTTTCAGCTGACCTACGTCTGGACCAAGTTCATTGGGCTGGAGGTTCCATCCGTCCATTTCCACCACTTATTCAAGTCAAGTTGAGAAGGTAACGTCCAGGAGAGACGTCCAGATGTGCCTCTCCCCAGGGACACTCTTCAGCTGCTCCTGGTGAATCCTGAGAGGTTACCAGGCCAAATATAAATAATCCATCCAATGAGTTTGGAGTGTTCTCCTAGTCAGACATGCCCAGAGAACCTTCAGATGAAGGTGACCAAGAGGCTTTCAGGTGCTCAAAACAACCTCAGCTGGTTGGTTTTGATGAGGAGGAGCAGCATCTCTACTCTGATGATGGAACTCCTCACCTTCCCACTAAGGCTGGGCTCATTTCAGCTGCTAGGATCCAGGTTATTCCTTGTTCAGTCCCAATCCAAATGCCTTTACCGTATGGTTGGAACACTGATGGACCAGCACAGCGTCGCCTTCTGGCTCCATTCCTCCAGCCTGAACAGCATCCTTCAATCCAAGGTTCCATTCTAATGCATTAAAACCATTTGAATGTGAACCAAACCAACTGGTGGTCTTAAATTAGGTTCCTAACAAACACCAGGCTGGTTTGTTTGGGGGGTTAGGGTTAGGGGTGCAGCTGTCTACGCACCGTAGGTTCGGTGGTGTCTCCAGGTCCGTCGGTTACGTCTCAGGATGTGGCTTATTGCTGCTGTGAACATGAATCGTCCATACAGCACGGAGACGGCCTGTCAGAGTCTCATCTTAGAGGGATTGTGTAGCTCTGACGGGGACACAGAGATAGAGACATGCTTGAAAGGTTGAGGTATTGAATTTTACTTCCTGACAGCTTAGTGACCTTTCGGCTCTAGTGGGGGACAAGACAGAGATGGATTTTGCAGTCGTCCGCCTCGCTCTCCACCGCTCCTCCCACAGGGTTAAGAATTAATGCTGCTTTCTGCCTCTCTGCTGAGCACAGAGACTGGGGCGAGCTGCATCCCCCGGCACCCTGGAGCGGCTCGGAGGTGCACAAAGAAAAGGTTGCTCTCGTGTGAACTGTTCCAGCCTTTAGAGGAGCATCATAGGAATTAGCTCGACATCGGAGCGGCCTGTCTTGTTAATTTGCATTAAATGGGCTGCCGAGGGAAGCTTGGCACGTTGTTGAACCTGGCAGCATTTGAGAAGAGGGCATTACCAGCACACAGTAAATTACACCCTGCTCCTCTCCTCACTGCTCAGCTGTTCATAAATATATGCAGCAGGACCGGACCGGGCCAGGTCTGCTGCGAACGCTCTGAATTCCAATAAGAGCCATCCTGCCTTCCTTACTCACTACTATGCATTTCTTCTTCTTTGGTGCCTCCGGGCAGATTTCAGTCTCACATCCCCTTTTCTGTGGCTTTAAGGTGAAAGTTACAAATCACGGTTTCGTCTGACGACCCCTTCAACCCTCCCCGGGATCAGCTGGTGTGTGTAGGAGATACGAGACAGGAATACTCCTCGCTGAGCTGACGGCTTTTATCTCTGCTGTTATGCTTCCTTTCTTTAAACTGACAGAATGAGCTCCAAGCAGTATTTTTCCCACCTGGAGGTTCACTCACTCCTGGCTTTGGTGGTGCTGTGTCCCCTCCTGAGCTTCCATTGATGGTGCAAAGCTGCTTAGACGTCAAAGTCACGTCCCTCCAGTCTTCTTGGCAGATGACCGAGTGCTGAGGATGATAGAGCTGAAATGACGGGCGAGTGGTTTCAATCCTCATCCATCTCGCAGGGCGCCACATGCAGCGGGTGATGGGGCGCTCCATTACTCCACCTGGCCGTCCAACCATCTACATGAAGGGCCTCATTGATCCCTCCTCAGCTGTGGAAACACACTGAGTGAGCGAGGTTAAACGCTGGTGCATCAAATGGTGCTTCGCTGGACAAAGATAACAAAACAGGCACTGGAGCATCTACAGACCATCTGATATCATGCTTCTGCGCACCTTCACGGGGGATTTAATTAGCAGCTCGTTGAGGACCGTGTTGAAGACTCTCCGTCTTGCTCAGGGACACTTCAGCAGGACTAAATCCACCTCTCCAGCTGAAGAAACTGATCCCAGATCATCCAGCTAAACAGGACGGCCTGTTGCCCCAACGTAGCTGTGAAGTCTCCTCCTCACTGCTTTCATAACGTTTCCCTACATTCTTCATGAGCAGGTCGACGTACCATCATGGAAAAACCTCGGAGCTTTTCCAGGAATGTTTAAAACATGTTCCCTCACTGGGGTTGGAGAACAGAAGGCTGGGTGACTTCTGCTCTTCTTCCCCACATAAAAACCGTGTTTTTCCTAAAGCCTGGCACACGGGGCTCAGAGTTTTAAGAAACGTTTGAGTTATTTAAGGGTTTGATTTTATTCTCTTGCTGAGGAAAAGCTGCTGTGAAACAAAACCCACATAAAAACCATTTCCCCTCAGGTCATGGGCAGAAAGCAGAGGTGACGGGATGCTTTGCATTCACATTGTGCCATGCAGACCTCGGCATTCCTTTCTGTTATTTGGTCGGCGTTAATGCTTTGACCTTTGACATTAAAAGGTTCTGACCCAAAAGCAGGATTGTTCAGAAACAATCATAAGTTTCTTATTCTTTACCATTCCATCAGTCTCCATCAGTCTCAGTGAAACTGCATTCATGTGTTGTTTTCCTTTCTTCCTCAGAGATTGATCTTTCTACATTTGTAGTTGATGGGTGCACTCTGGGTCTGTGCTGCTGTGAAGGACTCTCAGCTACTACCACTTCAAACCTTCCCTCGGTATCTGTAAATGATGCAGTTTGAGCCGTTTTTCTGTTGGCTAACGCTGGTTAGCTTGGATGTTGCTAAAGGTGTCATGTGATCAGGAGGAGCTCAGAGTCTGTCCTGGGCATGAATTTTATCTACCACCACACCAAACCGTAGCTCATTATCTGTAGATCTAACGTTGTGTTAGCTCATTTTGGTTGGTCATGGCGGCCATCTTGAATCAAGAAGACTCCAGTGGTTAATCAGTTGTAGATGTGCATCCAATGGTTGTGTCCTGGGAGAGAATTGGATTTTATCCCCATATTATCAACCACTGCCAACAGAAGACCCAGCTTGTTGGTTTCTACTCCTCTAAAAGTGCAGTAGATGTTGTTCTGGAGCATTTTATCCTTAACGTTCTTCACATATAGCCTAGAAATCTAGACCAACCATAGCAAGAGATTTAGGTCTGCAGCTCGGTCTAGCCACGCCTCAGCAGGTCTACCATTGGCCCGAACAGTTTTAGACCAGGCCAATAATAGCGCTCTATGTTTTTTGGACACAGAAAAACTACAGAGATGGACTCGCCTCAGGAACAGCGCTCATTTGAAATGGCTTTGGCATCAACTTTGGACGATTTAGACTTGGGCTTTTCTTTGAGACATGAGCAGATAGAGGTACTTAAGTCCTTCATTCAAAAAAAGGATGTATTTGCATCTCCTTCGATGGTGTATGGCGCACTGACCCGTTGACTGACATCCGTAGTGGTGAGAACGTCACGTTGTTCGTTCCTCCAGGTGGTCCTAGCGCTGTCCAATAGCATGCAGAGACAGTTTGAAAGGCAGCAGTAGATTCTGCCCCATGACTGTGTGGTTTCATGGCCAGATTATATAAATAGGGTGGCTGGCCAGGCTACTTCACATACCGATGGCAGCCAATAAATGAAATGTTTTAAAATGTTGACTCAGAATATGATCAAATATTTGCTCTATATCACTATTCTGCTGCATCTACTGATGACCTGTGACTATTTTTTATTTTTCTATTATGTCTTCATCGTCTGATGCAGACAACACATTTATATCACAGGTTTATGCCCAAAAGGACACAGAAAACATCATTAGTTCTGACCTTTTAATCAGAGAACCTTTAAGTTCCTCCATGTTAATCTGACCCATTAGGAGGAAGAGGAGCCCTAGAGACTCTTGTTGGGAAACCAAACCCAAATAAAGGCTTCCAGACTTGTTTTAATTATATCTTATGGAATAGAAAGCTGCAGATTCATTTTTCTGATGCTGAATCAACACTAAAACAAATGAATTTTCCTGCTTCAGTTATACCAACAGATTCGTTTTTCCCTGTTCTAATGTTTTTATGGAATTAAAAAATGCCAATTTTTCTCTTGGAGTTTCTCCAAATTTCCCTCTGAGCGGTTGATAAGGAAACTTATTGCTTTTCTAAATTCTGCCTCTTATCTGCGCCGCCTGAAGCAGTTTAAACTCACAATTACAGAGCCGTTACCGACTGAATTAGAGGATGCGTTTTCAGGTGGAGAATTCAACAAATAGCTCAGAGGTTAAATATTAACTTTACACAAATCTTAGCAATTTGGCAACAATGCTACACCTTTCATTTTAGTTAAATAAATATGCTTCTCATTTTAGTTTTAGGCACATGAAGAATGTCTGCCTGTTGAAAATAAATTATATTAAAGGTTTTAATTTAAAGAAATATTTATTTAAATTTGTTGTATTTGTGAGAAATTGTGGCTGTGAATAAAAACATATTTGTACAGCAGCCAGATAAAAACAGCCTGAGAGTTTCCTATAGGCGGGCCAGGCTAGGGCTGCACGATATTAGGAAAACCTGCGATATACGATAACAGTGCTTAATATTGCGATATCGATATTACTTGCGATAAATGAACAAATACTTAAATCTGCAGTTTTTGTACTTTAGTTACACCACTCCATCCTCTATCATTTGTATTAATACAGTAACCAAATGAAATCATGCAAGTTTACATTCCAAATTAGCATGATCTGTTTCAATATTTTTGTAAACAATAATTATTAAAACATATTGGAGTGATTTAAAACAATAGGACAACGCTGTAGAACATTTACAGAGCTAAACCGATATGTTTACTCCCGTAGCACTTAACTACTTCCGTTATTTCCTTGTACGCTTTGATAGTTTCTCATAAGGAGTTCCACCCATGGGCATCTGCTGGGCTGTTGTGCTCTTGTCTTAACGTCAGAGACTTTGTGTTTGCTAACGCTAGCTTTCTAGAGCCCAGTATATAGATCTTTATGGTTGTGTTGGAGGTGACAACAGAGATTTGTTGTGTTTCCCCTTGTGGTTGCCACAAGTGTTTGACATGTCTTGCAAAGTACTTGTGTTTGTTGAACAAGCGAGTCACCAGGGAGGTGGATGTCTTTTCTGGGCCTGCTAGTCTCATGGAAGAGGGAGGACGGACGGACGGACGGTTGCTTGGATGGATGGATGGGTGGGTGGGTGGATGGATGGATGGATGGATGGAACACATTTTCAGTCAAGACGTGAGTCCATGAATGTTAAGTGACAGTGTGACGTAGATCTGTCAGGATTTTCTAATCCTACAGTTTCACCTAGAGTCTATTTTCTATCAGAAGCTAATGCAGGAGATAGGTGGAGGAGACTATTTTCATTTTCAGCCTGCATGAAACACTCAGAGTGACCCATTAGAATCAGAAATAATCATTAAAACATGTTTTTTTAGTGTTGGAGATAAGATTAACACTGGAGATAAAAGAAGAGCGTTCATAAGCAACTGCTTCAGATTAAAACAATGTTTATAAAATTGGCTTAAGAATAATGAGACAAACGCAGTGTCTGAGAAGATAAACTGTGTGACGCGCACACACACACACACACAGTGAAAATAGTTGTTATTTTGGACTAAATATCTTCAAAGCACTAATTATTTTACTCTAAATTCCTGAATTTTCAGGCGCTTCTGTCCCTCAGACGAGCCACCGGTGTGAGGCAG
The DNA here is from genome assembly GCA_006937985.1 of Aphyosemion australe. Classification (NCBI taxonomy): domain Eukaryota; kingdom Metazoa; phylum Chordata; class Actinopteri; order Cyprinodontiformes; family Nothobranchiidae; genus Aphyosemion; species Aphyosemion australe. Next base: position 378,652 of record SSNS01000335.1, read on the forward strand.
GCTTCAGGAAGCCGTTCACTTTTACCAAATATCTCTTGCTGAGGGAAATTGGAGACTGAGTGTGAATAAAATACGGTGAAATGTTTGTTCATATTAATGGAAAAAGAAATCCGTCCATTCCAGCGGTGTCAGTCACTGATGTGTTTTTAATAGTTTTCTGTGCAGCCACTGAGCCTCGTAGCTCCCGGGGATAAAATATGTTCGTTCTCAGCCAAACAGATAAATTCAGTTTGTTTAGAGGTTTTTTCACTACATTTATCACCATCATTATTATTCAAATTAATTATTGTGCTGCTGGCAGAAGCATGGAGGAATTAACATGTTTGAACATGATTTACATGGTAATTAAGTCCTGAGTGTTAAACATGGCTTTATCACTCCCCCCTCGCCCCTTCTTACCTTTCATCTGTCAAAGCCAACATGAATGATTTAAGAAGAAATCAGGGACACAGCAGGAGTGACTGGAGCTAGAGTTTAACTGGTGCTGGTAAAAACCAGTTTGCCCTCAGAATAACCCGACGACCCCACAGCGGTGACGGCATGTCCGATAAAAGGTTAGAAAGACACGGTGGAGATGTTGATAGAACCGGAGGAGGAAGTGGAAATGTTTTACCGTGTTGTGGCTGACACGAACTCCGTGGAAGCTCGCTTTCCTACAGATGTCATGACCCTGTCTTTGTTGTTTCCTTCAGCGTCCATCTGTCCATCATGTTGAATTGATTTATACCTGCAACCTCTCCATCTTTTATATCTATACCGTTAATCGCTGGTCTTTGTCCGGAGTCTACGGTACTATGGTTTTATTAATTGTGTGTGTTTCAGCTCAGATTACAGTAAAACACTTTAGTAAAGATCTTAAAATCCTACATTTTTAGGTTTAAAGGAATGTTTGTTGAAATGTTGGACACTAATATATCTGGCACAATGAAATAACATCTTTTAATCTAATCTATCATAATCTGTCTCAATCCAGTCTTTTTTCATCAAAATGTATTCTAATCTAATATAAATTTAATCCAATATTATTTACCTAAATAATTTTAACCTGAACTTTCTTAACCAGACCCTCATAATTCAGATTTCCATCATTTTATTGAATATTTCCTGAGAACCCAGTCTTTCTAACCTAATCTATACTAATCTTAATCAAAACATTTCCAGTCTGCCCTGATTTTACTTGATCTAACTGAATAATCTTTATTTAATCAAAACTTCTAAATAATTCTTATAAATTTCAGTCTGATCTCATCCAGTCCAATCTAATCCAGTCTAATCCAGTCCAATCGAGCATTCGTTTGGGCCCAGACTATTGACTGGTACTGTATATAATCTACACTATTTTAATCCACAATAATATAATGTGGTCTATTTTATTGATCCATATCTAATGTCTAATCTGATCACAGCTGTCCTTTAATCTGATTACCATTAGGACATGTTTTAATAATTTTAATCTAAAGATAATAGAAGATAAATCTTTCTGAGTATCTCAGCTGTAAATCTGGTTTCTAATGGAATCCTCTAACGTGACTAGAAGCAAGAACAACATACGTTTATTCTTGATTTGTAAAACCTTTAGTAATAAATCCTTAGTTTGTAATCTGTAATAAATTCTCTAAAGTCGATTTTAAAAATCTAAACAAACTAAAAAAAAAAGAGATTCAAGGAAACTCGGTTATTGCACTTTTGTGTTTTTAATGACACAAACTGTTGGCTTTAGTTAGGAGCCAACGTGTTTATGTAAAAATCCTTTTGATTTAATTTGCTCTGACTATTGTCTCACATGACGAATGGCGCCGTCCTTTTTTCTTGAACTCCCCTTTGTGACAAGTTTTCTTTCCTCCCCGAAGCCCTGAAACATCCGTAATTACATTTCCCCGTCCGTCTGTTCACACAAGCCCCCATACATCACCATCACAACAATTCCATTAACTCCCAGAGTGTTAAATAAAGAGAAGGAACGAGGAAGAGGGGGCCGCATTCATAACCAAAACAAAAGATGATGCCAGTCACGAGCGTCTGACGAGGTTAATCCCTCAAAGCCGTTTGTTGGGAGGAGATGCTATCAGATGTGTTTGAACTTCTGTTTTCATTGTCTTTGGTTAACCCCCCACCCACCCCCACATAATGGTGAAGCAGCAACCGCGTGGGACGTAATTACGGGGAGCTTAAAGCCCGGAAGTGCTCTCAAATGAGGGGGAAAAACGAGCTGCTTGAACGACAGAACCAATAATGACCACATCGCTCCAGACACTGATGGGATCTCCTGACAAATTAGCGTCCGGGTTTGGTGAGCAGGAAGAGTCGCGCCTACATAAATAGACCGATGGTCACATCCAAATAACGTTGTTGCAGGGTTCCTTACATTTTCTGGTTCTCAAACACAATTAAACAATCATTTTGGGATGAGAGTAAAAATAGAAACGAGTCATTTTTGATGCATCAAACTTAAAATGGTTTACCACAATAAACCATAAAACACATCTCGAGTTAAACAGCACAACCTAATGCTCCATATACCTAATCTATAGTTGGGGTTACGGTTGAGTCATATCATTAGGGTAAACATTGTTCTAAATATTAAAGGAAAATCATTTGACCACATGTTTCAATCACCTCATTTTCTAGAAATAGTCGATTCTGACCTGGACTGATGAGCTAACGGCTAGTCAAATAGAGACCAAAGTGCCGTCATAAAGTAACTCCAATATCAAAGATTTTATAATACTTAAATTATTAACAAACTTGTATATCAATCTGTTTTTACATAGTTATCTACAAAGAAGTCCGTGATTATTAACTAGCGCTAATAGCAGCTAGCGGTAGCATTTCAAGTGCAGGTTGGGGAACTTCCAGCAGGAGTTATGTAACATAGATCTTTTTCCCTTTTTTACTATAATTATTCTTTTTTACCTGAAACAAAGCCAATCATCCAGATGTTGCAGCTGTGGGATGTTTGAGATGCTAAAATAACAGAACTACAGAGACTTAGTGGTTTTCCTCAGCTTGTGTTCTAAACAAACTTGTTCACATCTTTAATTCCACTCATCCCTGAGAGAGACCTATGATGTAATTAGACATGATTAATAGGACTTGCATATGGATAAGCACACACATTAGTTCCAGACGAGTTTGTGTGTTTTTATTTTCAACAATTAACCAGATTCAAACTTCTGAAAGAGCAAATAAATGTTTTAACGTCCAAAAAAGCTCTGGTGCTTCAGGGGGTGAACATTTGTCTAGGCAGGGGATGGGACGGGTGGGGGCAGATGACAGGAATGAGTCTTACTCATTAATATTCATGATATACAAACATCTCTCCTCTGATTGGCTAATTCTTGCTCTGCTTTTGTTCTCTCTTCTTGGGTAAAAAACGCACTGTTGATGTTTTATCTCCACTAATAACACAAGACCCGTGTTCCGCCATGTTGTGGAGTTGCTAATGCAAACAGTTAGCTTCTACTAGCCAAAACGCAATCTGCTCTCTTCTTCCCATGGGCGGTCCCAAGCCAAGGTGGGCGGGGCCATGACTTTTTTTTAATTATTATTTCTAGTGTCCTGTCTGTCTGTATAGCAATCAGAATTGATGTTCGAGTGCCGAAAACAAGCCATACAGTTTTACTCTCACAGGTGGAGCGTTATAGATTCAGCTATAATGCCCCACCTGAGGGGCCATGAATTGTAATTTTCCCTGTGACGTAGAAGAGGCTGGCTTTTTCTGACCTGATTTTCCCGTCTGTTTCATTTCTCTGGCTGATGCAGGGGCGGAGAACATGTTCATGTTCAACATGCATGTGAAACTCAGAGTGATTGATTGTATTTCAGAAAGAACACATTTTACACGGTTTCTATGAAAACCAGACCTTTAAAACCAGATATTACTAAACTGTAGTAAAAATCTGTTCTAATTTAAATTTAATCCATTTTTAATTGGTGATGATGTGACAAGAAGCAACTTTTGGGTTCTTTTAGAACCTGGATGTGGTTTATTAGAGGAATGAAGCCAAACTGTGGTAGAAAAACTCCCACCTGCCTGTTTTAAGTTAGTTTACGAAGGTGTTGGCGTGCTTACATACCTCTGTGCCTCTGAGAAAGAGTCTAATTACAGTCAGAGTCAAGTCACATGGGTAGGTGGCACCTAATTACCCATCAGGTGAGTAAATTATTATTTACAATATCAGGACAGGCATTTAAAGTAACAGCTGTTTGTGTAAAATAGGCGTGTTGTGACTTGAGCATAAAAGTAGGTCATTTTATCATCAGCTGATTGAACTCAGGAGCTGGTAACTATCAGGTTTATGCAGCAGCAGCACAAGAGAGCTTTTAAATGCACTTTCTGTAGTTCTTCTTAAGTCTGTTTGAATAAGAGCATGGCTGGTATGTTTGTTACCGATGGTGCAATATCTTTTAAAAAGAAACTCAACAGAACAAGTTTCAGATGAGTTTCTGGTCCAAAAATGACTCGTTTCTTGGTATTTATTTTTAAACTTGAACAAAAAAAAATTATTCCACAAACAGCAGAAAAGTCTAAACTACAAAAAAGACACTGGCTGCTCTTTATCAAACCCAAATTACTAAATCAAACCTGAGCTATCGCCAAGCTATTTCAGATTTCTATCAGCAAAAAAAAAATCTTATCCAGTTTCAACCAGTCAGCTAACAAAGAGCAAAAGGCAAGGAAAAGTAGAAACCACCTCCATGTTTGCTGTTTTTGTTGTTTCTAATCCCAGATTTGTGACGTCCTTGAGTCCTGCAGATATTCCTGAATGTTGCGGTAATGAGCCGGTTGTTATTTACAGGTAGAACATGAGTCCATTCCCCCGGGAACAGCAAACACACGGCTGACTCCACCACACACACACACACACACACACACACACACACACACACTCAACAAACACCGACGGCGAGCAAACCCTGGAGATGGATAGTTGACTTAATATAGTGTGCTTTAGACAAGGACGGATGGAGTACAAATTGGAGACGGATGTACAGTCTGAGCCAAAATCAATAATAAAGACTTTCATTTTCAAACAAGATGAGGCGCCTGGAGTTGATGTATAGACTTAGTGGTGATGTACCGACCTGGACCCCTACACGTCCATCAGGCAGACGGGAAACCTGATCTGCCACCAACGCTTGACAAATGAGTGGCAGAGCCAAAGCTCCGTTTGGTCCGTCCTGGTAATCAGATCTCAGCTGAGGGAGAGCAGCTGTAAACAAATAGTCTGTGGAAGACTAGTCCTGCGTCTCCATAACTGTCAGAGCAACACATGTACTCCAACAGCTTTACTTTACTGATGCTTGCTAAGTTGGTGCCATAAAAGCTCAGCGGTGCTTTCATTACGTAACATCTGCAAAGACTAATCACACAATCATGGTTCTGTTGCTCCATATTCTCTGCTGAGATGTTTACTGTCATCAGTGAAAATGGATTTTTAGGGAGATGATTAGGTTTGGACGTATGTGCAAAAATAACTGTCCGCTCCAGCTGGTCACAGAGATGGGGATCCACCTGGAGCATGACTGGGACCCTTTTCTGTTTCCATGAGTCAGAAAGGACCGGAAATGTTTGAGTCAGCCTTCGGTGGTCTGTGGTTCATTTGGGTCTGGCACAATGTCCTCCATCTCTGCTGACAGCTCAAATAATGTCAGAAAAACGTTATTCTTGATGGTTACAATTCAGTTATTTAACACATCTTGTAAAAAAGAACTAAAAAAATATATAAAAACACGCCAAACCTTGTGTATATTCAACAAAATATGAGCATAAAGGGGGAAATGGGTCTCTCTTGTTATTGCCTTTTGTTATGTAAACTCACTGTTGTTCAGGGTGTCCAAAGGGCGGCAGGTGGGCTATTTGTGGCCTTCAAATTGTTTTTGAGCAGCCCATGACTGCAATTTCAAACGGATTTTATTCCCGACAGCTTTTGAAGGTTTCTATGTTCTCATTTAAAGCCCCATTCCTGACCTTTGAGGATATATGCTCTTTGTCGCCCTCTCAAGGCTTGCTGCGTAACGTCACTGTCGTAACATAAAATCTTAACATAAAATGGGGCATAAGAGGCATGTTTACATTCCTAATGTCAGGCAAAACAACGAAAACAAACTTTTCCACCTCCACACACTGAATAAATAGTTTTATCAGGACTGTATAACAACTTTATGCCCGACCAAACACAATAACCCTGGTGAAATCATTTATTACTTACCTATCCATTAGCAGCACAGCTAGGTTAGAGTCCGTAGTTCATGCCGTTCTTTCTAAAAGAGCTCTCCAGGGAGGGATTTCTAGCTTTCTTTGGTGAATCTGCCACTGCTACAGCGAGTCTACGTTATACAAGTATGGCAAGCCAAAGGGATAAAAAAATTGCGCGTTCTAAACTCGCATTATGTCCGCCAAAACGAACGTCTTGAATGAGCGTTTTGGCGGAGATAATGCTCGCTTTTAGAACACGTGAGTTTTTGTCCCTCTGGCATCAAAACACGCATTCAGGACGTGCATTTTGGCAGACATAACGCGCATTTAAAACACGTGCTTTTTTTATCCCTTTGGTTTGCCATATTCTGCCGTAAAGCAACACCCAGTCAGTACTTTTGGTAGTGACCCGAGCTCAAAAACTGTATAGTGCGGTAAACAGACGTGGGACCCCCCAACACTAATCACAAATCACAGGTATGAAAATGAACATAATAGATGATAGTATGCCGCCTAAACTTTACAAAAAAGCATAATTTTAAGGTGTAAAAGTTGTGGAATGTTGCTTTAAGGAAGCTGTTGGAAAAGTGTAAATATTTAATTTGACAGTATTTGTCTTTTATTAACCTTGTTTTCTGCCTTTAATATAGTTTTATGGTAAGTAGAGGGACCCCTAGCTCATTCTTGTTGCTATTTAGAGACTAAAATATATTTTCAAGACCAAAGTAAGTGAGGAGTAGAATGTGATGTGTGCCTATTTCACAAGGGATTCAGGTGATGTCTTGTTTCTCTTTGCTATACAGCTCAATCTTGACTCAACATAAAGAGAAAGAGAAGAACACCAAAAGCATCACATCAAAGATTCTTGCTTCATACAGCATCACCCCTCTGAGCGAGAAGGTTTCAGGTAGAAAAACAATCACAGCAGAACTCGGAGTGAACCCATCGAGTCTCTTTAAAAGGCTCTTTGTCTCTGGGGAAAAGTTTCTGTGGAGGAATCACAGCTTCGGTCCTCTCCTCAATGAAGCTGTCAGCGTTAAGGCGGACAAACCGGTGAATCCAGACGTCTGTTTGGTTGAACTTTAGCCGTTCAGTCTGGCAGAAAATTGGCGTGATGCAGAATATCGACCTGTTTTGTCGGTGCACGGATTCAGGTAGAGGTGTCTGAATTTCGCAACATAAACCCCCAATCAATGTTTTAAATTCCTTCCATCACACTAGCAGGACACACCTTCGTGCTCCCTCTCGGACTCTCAGACCTGGTTTTCCTTACGTCCCGGGCAACTTTAATTAGATCAAAGCAACCCCATAAATGCTGCTGCTTCCATTCTTGTAGATGAGAAACACTGTTTGGTTAGAAAATGAACATTCAAACGCGGTTTGCTCTCCAGACTCTAGCTATGACTTTATTAAGCTGTGCTGTGGTAAAAACTTCAGCATTTGTTCTGATTTTCTCGATGCAGTGAAGTAATTACAGAACCGCGTTGGGGTTTTGTGCACGGTTAATAGAGATTAAAAAGATAACTTGTGCATGCAGGGAAAATTTAATGAATGTACAATGTTCTGACCTCAATGTCTGCAACCTCTACCATCTCTAACCACATGAGGCCTTTGAATTATATTTTAGAGGCTCTTTTAATTTTCTGTACAGGAAATTGCACTGCAGTCTGTGCATGCATTCATAGAAATTCAGCTTCAACCTGTGACCTTTTATTCTTTCTGCTGCTTTGAAAGCAGCTTGTTTGTTTATTATTTTCTTTATTCACAATTTTCTATCTAGTTTATGGTGCTTTACTGTTGGGCTTTGTCATTAATGGCATGCAGGGATGTTGGAAATGCAAAATGAAAGAGATTATTGTGAACATTATTAGAGTGTTTCATCACACACAAAAACATTAAAACACCAAGCGTCTTTATAAAACCACATGATGGTGTTAATTTGGCTAAATGCTGATAGGTATAGAACAGTTTTAATCACAAGGAGGTAAGACATTTCTCATTGAAAAGAAACAGCTGTAACATATTACCGTACGTTTGCAAAACAACATCAACGCCTCTGCAAAACTCTGGAGCTAAAGTTGTCCTGATGAAGGTGCAAAACCTTGTATAAAAAAAGACCAAAGCAGTCGATCGAGCATTACATCTGGACAGTTCAACAAAATGCCAAAAGATTCAAAGCTTTTGATAAAAATCCACGTTCAAATCATTCAGTCAGTCTTTTGGGAAAACAAAAGAGCTGATACGCAAGGCCGTATCAAGCATCGAGGACACCAAGTCTGGACCTCTGTAATTCTGAAACTCTGGATACGGCCCTGCTCACGTGTGTTTATCTGAGTAAAACAAAAGAGGTTCACTAAAATTCACACAATTTCATATTTACTGCATAAAATATAGATAAAATCTTGTTTTTAATAAAAATTAACTCACCGATGATGTTCAGGACGTTTGTTTCACTGCGTTCACTGGAGGCTTTTTGTGTTTAGCTTCTAGCTGCTCCAACACAGTTAGCTAGCTTCATTCTGACTGAGGCTAACAATATTCTGTTGCAGCACTTTGCCGAAAAAGGAATAGTTTCATACATTTTTATAGCATAACAGTCTGTAATAAATTCAAGCTTCTCGAATACTGATCTGGAAGAAATAGCTAAAAGTGAGGCTAATGCTAACTAACTAGCATTTCATCTGTCCTCATCACAGAGCCCTACTCAACCTTTAGCCACTGGAACAGTTGCTACTGTCACTGCTGTAATACAGTATGTCACCACAGGGTGGCAGCACTTGTATATTTAATCTGTTCTTTGTTGTATGCCATCTGTAGGAAAATCTCCTGTGTGTACGCAGAGTGTGTTCTCCTGTAACGTGCGGTAAAGCTTATCTTTTCATTCCTTTTGCTGACCAAAATAAATCAGTTATTTAGAAATATTAAAAAGTCGTTGTTCTTCTGGACTTCACTCACAACTCTGCGCGGCCGGCTTCATCTCCGCCCTGCCGTACGTTACACCACGTAACTCAGAAAATATGCTGTGACCTTTACCCTGGTCTACGTCCCTGCAGCTGTAAACCAATAGATCCCAGAGTCTGGGTCGGAACCACCGGGATGGTCCTGAAAGAACAAGTGGAGGTCCAGGAATTATCACTAGAAGTCAAAGTAACAAGGGTAAATACACTGCTCACAAAAATTAAAGGAACACTTTAAAGAAACACATTAGATACATCAGATCTCAATATGAAGTTGGATATCTATACAAATAACAACAGGGCAATGTCTTAGGAACAAAAGGATGCCAAGTCTTTTAATGGAAATATAAAAGTTTTCAGCCTACAGAGGGCTCAATTGTGTAGACACCCTAAAATCAGAGTGAAATGAAGATGTGGCAGGCTAGTCCATTATTTCAAAAACTTAATTTCTGCAACTCAAAATGCTTTTCAGTATCTTGTGTGGCCCCCACGAGCTTGTGTGCATGCTTGACAACGTCGAGGCATGCTCCTAATGAGACAACGGATGGTGTCTTGTGGCATTTCCTCCCAGATCTGTGTGAGGGCATCCCTGAGCTCTTGTACAGTCTGAGGAGCAACCTGGCGCCGCCTAATGGACCAAAACATAATGTCCCACAGATGTTCTATTGGGTTTAAGTCAGGGGATCGTGAAGGCCATTCAATTGTTTCAATTCCTTCATCCTCCAGGTACTGCCTGCATACTCTTGCCACATGAGGCCGGGCATTGTCGTGCATTAGGAGAAAACCAGGACCTACTGCATCAGCGTAGGGTCTGACAAAGGG
>SSNS01000335.1:399088-422626 GCA_006937985.1 Aphyosemion australe
TTGGGGTACCCACATCTGTGAGGAAGGCTTTGGGGTGCGTACATCTGTGAGGAAGGCTTTGGGGTGCCTACAACTGTGAGGAAGGCTTTGGGGTACCCACATCTGTGAGGAAGGCTTTGGGGTACCCACATCTGTGAGGAAGGCTTTGGGGTACCCACATCTGTGAGGAAGGCTTTGGGGTACCCACATCTGTGAGGAAGGCTTTGGGGTGCCAAAAGTACCAGGACCATTCCATTGTCGGTCCTGCCAAACCACTGAGGGGATACTCTTCTCCTTCATCTTTTTTCATGACGTGGTCAGCTGTTGTAACTGTGTGACAGATTCGTCCTCTTTCTAAAGTATCGTTGGTGTAACCACACACTAAAGCGTCTCTGGACCATTATTAGCCAAGGGAGTGCACTCAGTCAAAACTTAACCCAGAAACACGATAATGAATAAAAAAATTGTACCTAAACATCCTCCCAGAGGAACTCCTACAGATCATCCAAGAGCAGATGGCCAAAAGGTTAAAGTGGCTACTGAGTGGTTTAGATAACAAAACATTAGGATTTTAGTCACATGGCCAGAAAACTCCCTAGACCTTAACCCCATTAAAACCTTCTATCCAGTCCAGTGGCCAAACCAAAGCTTACTAGTTATGAATGACGGGCCACCACCAGTCTGGCCCAGACGTGGACTGACTGCGTAGCAGATGGAAATGCAAAAGTCTTAGAAAGAGATGGACCAAAACTGCAGATGTGTTCATGTCTATAAAAGCCTTGAAACGTTAGAATAACAGGCCTGTGTTTATGGTTTAGTTACCATAGAAACATCCTGAGAAAACACAGAAGCAGCAAACGTGATGAAAACCAACTTTAAATGTTTCTATCCACAGCTGACATGTTTTATTCTAGGTGGTTTGTTCAGTCTCCTCATTGAAGACTTTTCTTTTAAAAAACACAAATATGACAAAAATTGCAACGTTTTTCTGTCAATAGACGAATAAAACTTAGCTTCAGTTGCAACTTTTCATTGTTCCAGAAAACGACTGGTGTTTAGACACACATACACACACGCACACACACACCTATACACATACACACACACGCACACCTATACACATACACACACACACACACATACACATTCACACACATACATATACACACATCCACACACACACATACACGCTTCCTGTCTGACAAACACGGCGGTCTCGTGGCACCTGGAACATTATCCTAATCTATTAGAGGCTCCAGGATTAATAATTAGAGTTGAATCAGGAGTTTACCTGGTGTCCAGCCTGGCTCTCACTGCTCAGGAGGGCTACGGTTCATTTAGGTCTCAAGGAGAAGAAGGGTCAGTCGAGCTTCAGTTGAAGCTCGTTTTATAGGACGTCCATAAACGAGAGGAGGGAAAAACAATCAGAAAGTCCAAATAAAACCGTTTAATGGGATGGAAGTTCATTCAAATGTGTCCTAAGATAGAGAGGAAAATTAGTATTTTTTATTTTGGCCTCGGTTCTCATCCATTTACAGAAAGAAACCAACAAGTCTGGTAGTGGCTTATAGTAGACAACATCTCAGGATTCCCAATTAGAGCTTTTAGGACAATAATAATAATAATATTAATAATAATAATAATAATAATATTTATTATTAATAATTGTTATTATTATGTTTATTATTATTATTATTATTATTATTATTATTATTATTATTATTATTATTAATAATACATTTTATTTGAAGTGCCTTTCTAAAAACTCGAGGTACAGTAAAAGAATGTAAAACATTCAACCCAGCACATTAAAGGAACATAGTTACAGTAAATGACCAATAAATGTAAAACCAACATAAAACATAAAATACAGTTAAAGGGAATAGGCAATCAGCTGATGCGCAACAAAATCCCACTCAGACCACCAATCAAATCCCAATCCCAAATTTGGGAATTTACCAGGTTATTAACTTTCAAAAGTTTTCTTTGAGGAAACTTCATCATCACAGCAGCTGATAAAAGATCAACGGGCAGCTCTGAGAGAAATCTGTAACATTTTACCATAAACCAGAGCCCGTCTGAATTATCAGAGACACAGTAAAGCCTGGATTATTATTCATTGGTGTTCCGCCATAGTGTGTGTGTGTGTGTGCGTGCGTGTGTGCAGGTCAGGAGCCGTGTTTACCTTAAGATATGGACTGTTGAGAGGAGCAGCAGGTGGAAGAAAGCACTTTTGGAGAGATCAACTGCTTTAGATGTTAATGTGATGTTTACCTGTGACCTTCCTGATAAATGGAGGTCTTTGATCCCAGCGGACCTTCTGGCCACCTCATTTCTTCTTCTGTACACTCAGAATGAAGAACATGTGTTTATGTGTGAAACAACATTATAGTTGGACCTGTAATCTCTGCTCAAACAGGAGCGACGCTGTAGAAACCTGCTCCTGAGTGTTTACTCTGGCTAAAGCTACCGGCTCAATTATGCATCACTGAAAGTCAGCGTAGCTCTACCATCAACTTTATATTATATTATAAATCATCATCATGATAATCGTCATTTCTGTCCACGAATAAAACTCTTGCTGTGTATCTTTGTGCTCCTTCAGTCACGGGTGAATAAACTTTCATATTTTCGAACTTTTTCCGCGAGAGGTGTTCTTCAATCTGCTCCGAGTCTGCCGCTAGATATCTTCAGCTCTCTTTATTTATTGAGTCGGCAGTGGCGGTGATGTTGACGTATTTCAAGGAAGCGGCGTCCTGACCAATCACAGGCTTGCGCTCTCCGTCACTCTCGACGGACAGTTATTTTTGGGGGCATGTCTCCGTCACCCTCCGCGAGCTCGTCCGAGAGCCCTTGCGTCGACGCAAAATGGAGCTGCCTGTCTCATTACCGACGCAGACGGACAAGTATAAATTAGACTTTAAGTGTCCGCCCGTAACCAGAGGGTTGCAGGTTCATGCCCCACTCAACCTGTCACAGTTGTTGTGTCCTTGGGCAAGACACACCCTCCTTACCTGCTGGTGGTGGTTGGAGGTTCACCCCAAGGTAGCTGTGGCTACGATGTAGCTCATCATCACCAGTATGTGTAACTAGCTGGAGCTAGCTGCTTATGCTAGCTCTGATGCTAGCTCTGACGCTCATGCTAGCTGTCAATCAAATCTAATTATTCATAATTTCAAACATTTAATTACACCTAAAAGGAAGAGTTACAAAAAATTCACCCCCCTCAGAGTTGTCATGACTGTAAACTAGACCTATTAAACCTAGAATGGATTTCTGGACCAGGCTGTAAACATGTTTAATTCTGCTGTGAAGTTGGTATTTTTAAATGAGAGTAAATGAGGATTTGCTCACTTCTGGAGCCAGCCCCTAGTGGATGAGGGTGGAACTGCATGTTTTGTCACTTCCTGGTTGACTTCAGGTCTGGGTCCGTGGGGTACTTCCTTGGTACCAGATAAGCTGTGCTGCAGCCTTGTTGTCCTTTCTTTCAGCCATTGTGCATCTCCAGTTTTAACTCCATCTGTTTCACTCCTGCCAGCGTTTGTCAACTCTTTCTGTTGCTACAAGCTAACTGGAAGAATGCCGACACAAAGCGCCCATGTCGCCACCTACTGTACCGGAGTGGAGCGACCTTCATTTGAGGTTTTTTAACATACATGTAAACTAGGATAAAAGCTCCTAGTTTATTACTGTAGATCAACCTAGATCTCCTTAGATGTGCATGTAAACACACTGCCTGATGTAGTTCGGACATCTTCCTGGAAGATGATGGTTCCCCGTGCACTTTCCTTCCAGGTTTTGATAATGCATTTGACGGTTCTTAAACTCAGACATTTTCTCTGCTTAATGTCGATGACGTAACCCTTCTTAAACAGCCGGGGTCTTTCCACGTGGTTGTTTTCAGACAAGAGAAGCTACAGATGGGATCTTCTTCAGCTCTGTTAGTCCTGAGCTGAGTGAGTGAATGACCTAAAACTTTAGTTTATTTGTGTGTATGTGAACCTGGTTACTGGTTACCTGGTGGTCCTGGTACTGTTACAGTAATAATAATGACCTCACTTTTCCACAACTTCACCTTTGCTGAAACTCCATCTAGGAAAGACTATCCAGACTGTTCTGTGTGCTGCTGCAGATAAAACCCAAGAGCTGCTGTTATCATCAGAAGATGCTTTTTATGGTTTAATAGATGTTTCCATATGTATGACAATAAATAACAATGAAAAACAGATTCTGATTCTACCTAAAAATGATGAAATAAACAACGAGCCAAAGATGTGAGACACACGGTGAGATGCTTCACCCTGTTGGTGTTTTTGATCATTGTGATCCACAGACGGAAGAAACATCCTGTTTCTGAGTCTGACAGGATAAATGTAAAAAGTGATGAACTGGTTTTAAATGAATCATGTTAGAATGACCAGCAGAGGAAGTTTTAATACGTTTAACAGAATTGAATAAAGTTCATCTGAGGAACACACACACGGTGTTGAAACGTTAGTTTCCTTTTTTTGTACCTAATAAACCATTTGGACTCACTTGAGTGCTCCAGCTCTCCCGTTCTTCTTTCTTGGATTTTTAATACGTTTTACAGAATCTAAAAGCGTTCATCACAGTGGGACGTCCTTGTTCTACTTTCACTTTATTCTGATCAAGAGCTCAAACAGCAGCATGTTTGTATAAATGTGTTTATTTCTATTCCAACTCCGTCTAAAAGTAAAGTAAATCTCTAACATTCATCATGATGTGAGGGTGACTGAGGCATCAGCAGGTGGAGATTTGGGTATTTATATCATTTTATGACTCGGTGAGGATGATTGTGTTCTAATATGTTAAACCTAACCTTGTTTTGTGTTCAGCTTCTCCTCCTCCCTGATTAATCCCATTTTCTTGTCATGGACACCTGAAGATTTATGTGTTATGTTCATATTCTTGGTGTCAGAGAGTGTTTCATGCTTTATTTTAACGCTCTAATGCTTCATGTTTGTTTGTTTTTGTTTATTGCAGTGTAATAAATTGGATTTATGATCCTAGAGGTCAACAGTAACCAGATTCATTTCTCTAGTAATTTACATTTCTTCATCCTGATGTTCCGCTGTGGAGCAGGTTCATCTTACCTCCACTTCCTTTAATAAATCAGACTCTGGTGGAACTACGTCACCCAGGATGACTGCCTCTGGTTCACTGACTGTATACATATTTACTAAAACAACACCTGCAAGTTAAAGCCAGAACACAAAACTGTTTCCCCCTAGTGGCTGGTTCCAGTACAGGTTCTAAGCCCCGCCCCTAGCATTTTAGGGAATGGGACATTTTCCTGACTAAAGTTAAAAGTACAACCCAGGTACATGTCTCCAGATGTTGATTTGTGTTCATTAAAATAGTTCTTATGTTGTTGTTTTTTACATGTATTTGTCCCCATGCATGTATGGAGTTAGCATGTTCTCCCCATGCATGTATGGAGTTAGCATGTTCTCCCCATGCATGTATGGAGTTAGCATGTTCTCCCCATGCATGTATGGGGTTAGCATGTTCTCCCCATGCATGTATGGGGTTAGCATGTTCTCCCCATTTATGCATGAAGTTAGCATGTTCTCCCCATGCATGTATGGAGTTAGCAAGTTCTCCTCATGCATGTATGGAGTTAGCCTGTTCTCCCCATACATGTATGGAGTTAGCATGTTCTCCTCATGCATGTATGGAGTTAACATGTTCTCCTCATGCATGTATGGGGTTAGCATGTTCTCCCCATACACGTATGGAGTTAGCATGTTCTCCCCATACATAAACTTAAAGTTAAAGTCCCAAGTATTCATCACACAATGGTGAAATTACATCTCCGCATTTGACCCATCCCCATGGTGGGAAGCGGTGAGCTGCAGCTGTGGCAGGTCAAACTAAGTCGATTAGGATAAAAGCTTCTGCTAAATGAATAAAGATAATTAAGGATCACCAGGTGAGGACAAAGGTGTTTTCTGCCCTCAGAGCCTCTCAGAGGCCTCCAACAGGCTGTAAGTGGCCCCTGAGAGGACTTTAACTGATCTACACCACGTGTCGGTGAGACCATGGCCTCCACGGCACGAGTACAGAACTTTTCACCAAAGGTGTTATCTGTCCGTCTACAGAGAGGACGCTCAAGCTTTATTCTGAATGCAGAGCTGAAGGCGAGACTGTTTACGCTGCCTTTGATGCTTGAACTTTTCCAGGAACACATAACAGAAATTGGGGTCAGGGCTCTCCTCTGTAGTGGAACAAAGGTGCCTCTGTAAGTGCGTGGATTTCATGAAGGATGCCGGGTGAATGCACAAGGAAATCTGTGTCGATCTCCTGCTGTCTGCATATTCCGCAGCTCCTCTTCCCCTTTCATTGCTGACATCACTTAGACACGAGCTGCATGTGTGTTATTGAGCTGCTTTATGAGGTTTTAATGAATAGCAGTACCAGCCGACCACTGAGGTCAACGACCATCAGCGGCGAGGACACTTTGTGCTCCGTCCTCACGTGCTCGATGAAACACACCAACAGGCAGATATCCTGAACCACTATTCTGGGTTTGAGAAATATTATCACCCGGGTTTCTGGCCCATTGGGTTCAAGGAACATTTCCCCCAGTCCCCCCATTAGTCTGCTGGTCCTCTCTCACCACCACGGTGCTGTTCTCGCCCTCAGCTGTTTGTCTCGGCCGTGTGAAGCATGATGCTGCACTAAAATGCATCACACCGCGAGTTTGTCAGCGCTGGAAATACGAGCTCATGCGGCGCTTTGCTGATCGACCCACTCTGAAGCTGCAGCACCTAAAGCCGGCCTGAACAACAGCAGCCCGGTCCAAATCAACTCATAACATTTGCATAGAAATTGGTTTGAGATCAGGAGATGGGAGCTCAGAAACACTCTCTCTCCTCTCCCTTTATCTCTTTCTGAGGCGAACACACAAATAAACAGTCATACACACTTCCTGTGAGTCACTTCACACACCGAGTCCTGCTCAAGGAGGTCTGAGGAGTTCATCAGAGGCAACAGAGGACGTTTAGATTTACCTGCTTTAGTCCTGCAGACGCCAGCGTTGAGCTAACAGGTGATGCATGTGGAAAAGGTTTCTGATCTCACAGCAGAGAGCAGCAAGTACAGGAGCTGATGCCACTGAAACACGCGTCTGCAATGATGTTTGAGTCTTTAACCATCCCCAGGCTTTGGATGAAAACGTACCTGGTTCTAGGAGGGTGTGTTGTACGGAAAAGACAAAACAATTTTCACAGAATTCAGCAAACCTAGTGAGAACACCTGAAAGCTCAAGTGAACTTCATAGTAGAAACGTTATTTAAACTTCAGACGGATCACATAAAAATGGACACACACACTATTTTTACATGATCAGTGTAGGTTTGATGGCATCTGGATATTTTACACTAAAGAAAATAAAGAACAGTTTCCTTTTGTCACTATTGTTTTTCTCATCAGGACATAAAACCTCTTTAACGCGTTAGACATATTTATTTATCACCTTTAAGCAGAAAAACAATCAAGCTGACAGAAAAATGTCAGTTTGTAGTTTCTCTAAAACAATAAAAGGATTCACCCTGAAAAAGTGTCAGGTGTTTATCAGTCAGAAAAATTGAGGGGCGGGGCTTAAAGCTAGTTCTGAAACCAGCCACTAGGGGGATGTATGTTTATTCCAGTTGGATGTTTAGGAAATTTAAACACGATTGATGG
This sequence comes from Aphyosemion australe, assembly GCA_006937985.1. Lineage (NCBI taxonomy): Eukaryota > Metazoa > Chordata > Actinopteri > Cyprinodontiformes > Nothobranchiidae > Aphyosemion > Aphyosemion australe. The sequence goes on from SSNS01000335.1 coordinate 406,775, forward strand.
TTGAGATGGGATGGAAATAGGGAGAAACTCGTTACCTTTACATTAATTCTCTTCTAGCTCTTTTCGTCTCAAACAGCCCAGGATTACCTGTAAACGACGTGTGATCTCCACGAGAACCAAGCTGAGCCGATTTACCCGTCAGAACCCAGAACATCATCCTCCTGTCTGAAACCACTCACAACCTCCATCTGGGTGTGAAAATGTTTCAGAGTTGGTGAAAAGCTGATAAATGTCAGCGGCTGATGGCTAAAGTGTCGCTGGAGCAGCAGAAAGAAGCTAAAATGTGGTTTTAGAGAAACTTCAGCACCTCCGCAGGCATCACAGAGCCTAAAGAGCTCCTTTCAGTCAGATCCACCACCAGATCCCAGCCCCTGGCAGCCCGCTCGGCCACTTCGGGGCAAAGCAAGGTGGGGGGAACAGATGGAAAGTTTTCTTGTTCCTCCCTGAATGTCATGTGTGTGATTTGGAATGTCAGCATGGCTATTTAGCGGTGACAGCTCCAGAAACGAACTCATCACCTTTATGCTGTGATGTACGAGCACGGAGCAGAAATTATCCCGATGTCAGAGACGCCTGACAAATGTCTGGTGGAGAGGAGAATCAGCACGCTGCAGGAACTTGACGGGGCATTATCTGCCAAGGACAGTTTGTTTTTGCCGTTAGCTGCTGATGTTTCTCCAGGCAGCGAGCGGCATGGGATCAGATCCTGGTTAGACGTGATAATGAGCTATAAACCATTTAGTGTTTGCTGGGATCACACATTCATGAGGACGCCCCGTTCCTGTTGGTCTACTGACTCTGATACGTGATGTAGTGAAGAAACATGTCACATGATGTAGTGAAGAAACATGTCACATGATGTAGTGATGAAACATGTCACATGATGTAGTGATGAAACATGTCACGTGATGTAGAGATGAAACATGTCACATCATGTAGTGATGAAACATGTCACATGATGTAGTGATGAAACATGTCACATGATGTAGTGATGAAACGTCACGTGATGTAGAGATGAAACATGTCACATGATGTAGTGATGAAACATGTCACATGATGTAGTGATGAAACATGTCACATGATGTAGTGATGAAACATGTCACGTGGTGTATTGATGAAACATGTCACGTGATGTATTGATGTAACATGTTACATGATGTATTGATGTAACATGTCACATGATGTAGTGATGAAACATGTCACATGATGTAGTGATGAAACATGTCACATCATGTAGTGATGAAACATGTCACATAATGTAGTGATGAAACATGTCACATCATGTAGTGATGAAACATGTCACATGATGTAGTGATGAAACATGTCACATCATGTAGTGATGAAACATGTCACATGATGTAGTGATGAAACATGTCACATGATGTAGTGATGAAACATGTCACATCATGTAGTGAAGAAACATGTCATATCATGTAGTGATGAAACATGTCACATGATGTAGTGATGAAACATGTCACATCATGTAGTGATGAAACATGTCACATCATGTAGTGATGAAACATGTCACATGATGCAGTGATGAAACATGTCACATGATGTAGTAATAAAACATGTCACGTGATGTATTGATGAAACATGTCATGTGATGTAGTAATAAAACATGTCACATCTTCCTCTGTGAGTTGCTCCTCACCAGCCCCTTGCCCTGCTCTAATTGGACGTGGCAGACAGGTTCTGATTTGTATTCAAGGACGGAGCTAACAGCTGCTGCTGAGCTCCTTGAAAGCTGTCGTCGTTCACTCAGAGTTCACGTTAACGGGAGTGACCGGACAACAGAAAGCACCAGGAAATCTGCCTCACAACCAAAATCACAATTAGGAATTAAACCCGTGTTTAAACATCATGACTCAACAGTGTGTGGAGGTTTGCACCATCGTGGGTTGGTTGTAGATTTCAAAATTAAAGCCAGCAGGACTGATGTGATCGGTTCTACGTTTGTCCTCGTAGAACCGATCACAGAAACGACCATGTGATTTGAGTCCAGCCCCAAAGAGCTGCAACTGGCATGTTTCCTGGAGTGTAAAATCCTCCCCGTGTGTCCGACAGAAGAGACAAAAGCTCAGTCCTCTCCTTGACTCACGTTCTCTTATTATTAATATAACCGAGTTTCCCTGCAGTAGGAGAGGAAAACCTGGACAGGTGTCCTGCTGTTATGACTCATCTTTAATTAAAAAACTCTTGCTGAAACATGCCAGGCCAGTAGGTGGCGATGATGGTCTGAGCATGCTAAAGGGTCTTCCTCAACAACGGCTGCTGTAGTCTAATATTTAGACGTTTATTAGAGATATGAATGCCTCCCTAACCCGGAGTCGTTCCACCCTTTTCTGGTTTATTATTCAAACAACAGGAAGTTATGTTTATGTTCCGTCAGTAGACTACTTCCCAAGTTCTACCTAAAACGATCCACAACCTCATTTAGATGTAGCAGGATAACAGTTTTTAGCATTCAGAACAGAGGATGACAACATAAATGGTAAATGGTCTGTATTCTTAGGGTTCTACAACCCCCCAAGGCACTTCACAACACAATCAGTCATCCACCCATTCACACACTGGTGGGGATGAGCTACAATGTAGCTACAGCTGCCCTGGGGCGCACTGACAGAGGCGAGGCCTGCCATACACTGGCGCCACCAGTCCCTCCGACCACCACCAGCAGGCAAGGTGGGTTAAGTGTCTTGCCCAAGGACACAACAGCAGCATTCTATAGGGGGAGCCGGGATCGAACCTGCAACCTTCCGATTACTGGACAACCCGCTCTACCTCCTGAGCTACTGCTTATGTATTTGATAATAAAACATAAAAACTTATTCAGTAGCATGAAAAAATGTATTTTATTTGTTGTACGTAGCTTCCTGAATGGCCTCAGTTTACAGAAATAGCTTTTACATCCTCATTGNATCCCAGCCCCTGGCAGCCCGCTCGGCCACTTCGGGGCAAAGCAAGGTGGGGGGAACAGATGGAAAGTTTTCTTGTTCCTCCCTGAATGTCATGTGTGTGATTTGGAATGTCAGCATGGCTATTTAGCGGTGACAGCTCCAGAAACGAACTCATCACCTTTATGCTGTGATGTACGAGCACGGAGCAGAAATTATCCCGATGTCAGAGACGCCTGACAAATGTCTGGTGGAGAGGAGAATCAGCACGCTGCAGGAACTTGACGGGGCATTATCTGCCAAGGACAGTTTGTTTTTGCCGTTAGCTGCTGATGTTTCTCCAGGCAGCGAGCGGCGTGGGATCAGATCCTGGTTAGACGTGATAATGAGCTATAAACCATTTAGTGTTTGCTGGGATCACACATTCATGAGGACGCCCCGTTCCTGTTGGTCTACTGACTCTGATACGTGATGTAGTGAAGAAACATGTCACATGATGTAGTGATGAAACATGTCACATGATGTAGTGATGAAACATGTCACATGATGTAGTGATGAAACATGTCACGTGGTGTATTGATGAAACATGTCACGTGATGTATTGATGTAACATGTTACATGATGTATTGATGTAACATGTCACATCATGTAGTGATGAAACATGTCACATGATGTAGTGATGAAACATGTCACATCATGTAGTGATGAAACATGTCACATCATGTAGTGATGAAACATGTCACATGATGTAGTGATGAAACATGTCACATCATGTAGTGATGAAACATGTCACATCATGTAGTGATGAAACATGTCACATGATGTAGTGATGAAACATGTCACATGATGTAGTGATGAAACATGTCACATGATGTAGTGATGAAACATGTCACATCATGTAGTGATGAAACATGTCACATGATGTAGTGATGAAACATGTCACATCATGTAGTGATGAAACATGTCACATCATGTAGTGATGAAACATGTCACATCATGTAGTGATGAAACATGTCACGTGGTGTATTGATGAAACATGTCACGTGATGTATTGATGTAACATGTTACATGATGTATTGATGTAACATGTCACATGATGTAGTGATGAAACATGTCACATGTAGTGATGAAACATGTCACTTGATGTAGTGATGTACAGCGTGTACAGCGGAGACTTTTCTCCCTGGCCCTGCCTCCCACATGCCTCCATCTAAAAGGCTAGGTTATGCTGAGTTATCTCTGTAGTTATGCTGCTATAGGCTTAGACTGCTGGAGGACATACTGACCACTTTCCACACTCTGCTACTCTCTTCTACCACCACTCTCTAATTGCATTATTTCCTGTTATTCCAGCTGTTAACTTTATTTTCTCTCTAAGTGTTTTTCTCCCCAGAAGAAGCTACACTGGCGTTCTGCTGAGCTGTGGTTGCCTCATGGATGGGGCCATCGGCTGGCACACTGCTGCCAACCACCTAACATTCTCCCTCTCCTGATATTACATCTTACTTTCTTTAACATAGAATGTGCTACTATTAGTTCACCTATTGAATTAATTATAGATTCACTCAGATAAAGACAATAAAGTTTCTCTTACTCTTACTAAATAGAACTTCTACTAAGAAATCACAGTGTAGCCATAGAAACACTACTTGATATATGTGGTGTGTGTGTGTGTGTGTGTGTGTGTGTGTGTGTGTGTGGGTGTGGGTGTGGGGTGTGCCTGTGCCTGCTCTGTCTTCTCAACCCCCAGTGAGCCGTAGCGGATGGCTGCTCATACTGAGCCAGGATCCTCTGGAGGTTTCTTCCTGTTAAAAGGGAGTTTTCCTTCCCACTGTCGCTAAATGCTTGCTTAGTATGAGGATTGTACCAACACAATGACACTAGTCAGTGTCTTGATGCAATCTGCTGGGTCCCTTATATAGGAAACTTTTTTACTGATTGGNATGTAGTGATGAAACATGTCACATGATGTAGTGATGAAACATGTCACATGATGTAGTGATGAAACATGTCACATGATGTAGTGATGAAACATGTCACGTGGTGTATTGATGAAACATGTCACGTGATGTATTGATGTAACATGTTACATGATGTAGTGATGTAACATGTCACATGATGTAGTGATGAAACATGTCACATCATGTAGTGATGAAACATGTCACATGATGTAGTGATGAAACATGTCACATCATGTAGTGATGAAACATGTCACATGATGTAGTGATGAAACATGTCACATGATGTAGTGATGAAACATGTCACATCATGTAGTGATGAAACATGTCACATGATGTAGTGATGAAACATGTCACATCATGTAGTGATGAAACATGTCACATGATGTAGTGATGAAACATGTCACATGATGTAGTGATGAAACATGTGACGTGGTGTATTGATGAAACATGTCACGTGATGTATTGATGTAACATGTTACATGATGTATTGATGTAACATGTCACATGATGTAGTGATGAAACATGTCACATCATGTAGTGATGAAACATGTCACATGATGAAATGAAGAAACATGTCACATGATGTAGTAATAAAACATGTCACGTGATGTATTGATGAAACATGTCATGTGATGTAGTAATAAAACATGTCACATCTTCCTCTGTGAGTTGCTCCTCACCAGCCCCTTGCCCTGCTCTAATTGGACGTGGCAGACAGGTTCTGATTTGTATTCAAGGACGGAGCTAACAGCTGCTGCTGAGCTCCTTGAAAGCTGTCGTCGTTCACTCAGAGTTCACGTTAACAGGAGTGACCGGACAACAGAAAGCACCAGGAAATCTGCCTCACAACCAAAATCACAATTAGGAATTAAACCCGTGTTTAAACATCATGACTCAACAGTGTGTGGAGGTTTGCACCATCGTGGGTTGGTTGTAGATTTCAAAATTAAAGCCAGCAGGACTGATGTGATCGGTTCTACGTTTGTCCTCGTAGAACCGATCACAGAAACGACCATGTGATTTGAGTCCAGCCCCAAAGAGCTGCAACTGGCATGTTTCCTGGAGTGTAAAATCCTCCCCGTGTGTCCGACAGAAGAGACAAAAGCTCAGTCCTCTCCTTGACTCACGTTCTCTTATTATTAATATAACCGAGTTTCCCTGCAGTAGGAGAGGAAAACCTGGACAGGTGTCCTGCTGTTATGACTCATCTTTAATTAAAAAACTCTTGCTGAAACATGCCAGGCCAGTAGGTGGCGATGATGGTCTGAGCATGCTAAAGGGTCTTCCTCAACAACGGCTGCTGTAGTCTAATATTTAGACGTTTATTAGAGATATGAATGCCTCCCTAACCCGGAGTCGTTCCACCCTTTTCTGGTTTATTATTCAAACAACAGGAAGTTATGTTTATGTTCCGTCAGTAGACTACTTCCCAAGTTCTACCTAAAACGATCCACAACCTCATTTAGATGTAGCAGGATAACAGTTTTTAGCATTCAGAACAGAGGATGACAACATAAATGGTAAATGGTCTGTATTTGTATAGCGCCTTCTTAGGGTTCTACAACCCCCCAAGGCACTTCACAACACAATCAGTCATCCACCCATTCACACACTGGTGGGGATGAGCTACAATGTAGCTACAGCTGCCCTGGGGCGCACTGACAGAGGCGAGGCCTGCCATACACTGGCGCCACCAGTCCCTCCGACCACCACCAGCAGGCAAGGTGGGTTAAGTGTCTTGCCCAAGGACACAACAGCAGCATTCTATAGGGGGAGCCGGGATCGAACCTGCAACCTTCCGATTACTGGACAACCCGCTCTACCTCCTGAGCTACTGCTTATGTATTTGATAATAAAACATAAAAACTTATTCAGTAGCATGAAAAAATGTATTTTATTTGTTGTACGTAGCTTCCTGAATGGCCTCAGTTTACAGAAATAGCTTTTACATCCTCATTGGACATAGTGTGTTGCTGCCTTCTAAAAATGGCTCCAAACTTTAGTTTAGCATAAACGTCTTCATATTTCAGCTGAAATAACCAAAGGATGCTAACACTTAACAAGGTTTAGACATTCTAAGATGGCAGCCATGGTTTTGGTTGCACCAAAACTAGTCGTTAGCTCATCAGTCCCAAAGAACATAAACTCTTTTTCTGAACCAAGGCTGTTCAGGAAGCTACGTATGATAATATTATGATCATTTTTCACAGAAACTTGCTGTTAAATGGCTGAAACGTTGTCGTAGTCATCGCCTGTGTGCTGAGACGGGGGGAGTATCTCAATCTCAAGGAACCTCGCCTTGATGCCTTGGTCCCGCCCCGGTTGCCTAGGAGATACGTCATCAGGAACCGCCAAGGCATGTTCCAATCGGTTCCAATGTTCATGTGCTTCCAAGGCATCTGTCCTCCGTTTGTTAGCCGTTTAGCTAATTGAGCAAGGATACACGAGAGGTGCCTTGTTGCCTTCTCTTGGTCAAACATTTCCCAAAATGCAGCGCGGTATTTTCAAACAGATGTGATCAGGAGCCGGCAGCAGCTACTTTGGGGGCAATTTTCCAGTTTAAATGTAAGTCAACTAATTGTAGCTATTGGGCTGATATGTAAAATATTTATTTACATCAAAAGCAGTTATCTATGGTTGGTTAGTAGTTGCAGCTTTGGTGGCTAGCAGGTACTAACTCACTTAAACATTTGATTTAACCAATATATACACAATTAAACAAGTAAAAGACTCGATAAACATCTATATTGTAACTTAACATTACTATGATGGGCGGGACGTAAACAGTGCACGTAAGCAGGGGGCGGGCTCTGGCCAAGGAAGGACAGTGTCCTCGTAAGCAAGGCGTCTGGCCTGACAAGGCAGTGCCTTGGCAGGCAAGGCAAGGCAAGGTTCCTTGAGATTGAGAAACACTCTGACTTTTATCGAGAGTAAAAGTTGGTAAATGTTACGTTGCTGCCACCTGTTGACAGGTAGGTATTTCAGTTTGGGGATTTTTTTTATTGTAGGAATAATATTGAGAGCTAAGTAGTCAAGACCTTGTGGTAATTTTATTATGGGACATATAATTTCCCTCTGGGACTAATCCAGTGGTATTTTTTGAAAATAAACTCGAATAGTCGGAATTCTACTGAAAAAGTTTTAGATTCCATGGTTTAAAATCCAAAAAGGCTCCAGCAGGTCCAGCTGCAGTGAAACACTTTTCATTTTCACAAATAAGCTCGTTGTTAGCTCGTATCCATGAGCGTTAGCTTCCCTAAACTCCAGCCGGAACACGCTAAAGTCGGGTTATTCCCAGAAGTCCGACTAGAGAATCATCAGCGTGGATCTGAGGAGGATTTTCCCGGTGACTTGTCTCTGAGGTTCCTGAACAAACGCGGCAGCGTCTGCAGACTGTTGACATCTGAGACGTGTCTTTGTGGAGGACACACAAGTGCTCGCTGAAGTCCCCCGGCGCTGCTCGCCGTTTGTCTCCGTGACCCAGAACCACCTCCTGACAAAGTGCTTCCTCATTTCAATGCTAATGTGCTGTTATGGGTATTTTCAAAGCGTCGCTGCTGTTTATAATGATTCATCTTACCTTAGAGGCTCCGGTTAATCCCACAGATCCCTGCGGAGCCGCCGTGCTCCGAGAGGTCATGGAGATAGTGTTTAAATAGACTCAGCCTCCTGTATTATCCCGACGGGACAACCCGAGGCCTGTAAACAGCTGACAGATTCATGAATATTCTTCACACGTCTGCACGCAGCAGGGTTAAGATGGTGGGATTAACCAAAAAGCTGCTGCTCTGATTGTGGCGTGTCGGTGACCTCTTCACCCCGAGGCGCGCTGACATCACCGGGTACGATAAACCGCCAAAACAAATGCATGAAAACATGGAATGGCGTGGAAAAACAATCCCAAAAAGCCTCCAGCTGTTTATGTTAATAGATGCAGCGCTGCTTGGAAATGTATGGCGTGGTCCCAGAACAGAGGAGGTCCGGTTCAGGAGATTTCTATCATCCAAACCCAACCCATCCAGCAGGAGGTCGTTATGGAGCTCCACCATATAGAAAAAAGTCTGATGTGGACTTTAACCCTGGAAGGCTTCAAAAGTTAAAAATAAATAAATAAAACACAGTTTTCTCTTTTTCCTGGATGTGTTTGTACAAACGGAGCTAAATTATTGGTGAATTTTACAGAAAAACTCCTGAGTAAAGAAGACAAACGTGAGTGAGGATGTAGAACTCTGCGGGGTGAAGTCCAGGCGGAGGCAGACTGAAGTGATTTGTGAATAATTGATGCTCCTCGTAGGATAAAAGGCTGATAAAATCAGAATCGCCTCTCAGGTTTTTACTGTTTTGTTATTAAAGAGAATCTGCATCATTAAATATTAACTTCCTGGGGGTGTGTGTTGGGTTTGATGCTGCTTGTGTCAAATTAAAGGTCGAGCATCTCGTTGAGGAACACCAATCACCTGCTGCTCATGGTGGTCCAGTTCCAGTGGCAACATCAAAGATCCTCCCAGTTTATGTTGGTAATGACGCTCCGCTGTCACTACGTCAGATTTTAGCGCCATAGCCTTCAAAAGGGTTTATTTAGGGTGGGTTTCCACTTCCCAGGAGCCAGGAAGACAAAGAACCAGATTGGCTGAATATTCCCAGTGTTCCCATTGGAACAAATGAAAGAACCAAAGTCTGTCGGAATGGTTCCCAGTGGAAACTTTCATTTGTCTAAATAAAAACTGGAAACAGGGACGTTTAGAAGAAAACTAATGCCAGCTCTCTGATGAGTGGGTCTTATCAGGGCTGATGTTCCAGTGTCTGTGGCGGCCATCTTTAATGTTACATCCAATGGTGACTTTCTACTGAAGTCCATTAGTCTTTTCTTTAACGCTCTCATTCACTCATCTGCAGTGGTCTCTAGTATACATGAATGACCTGTGTACTATACATGAATGACTCGTGTAGTATACATGAATGACTCGTGTAGTATACATGAATGATTTGTGTAGTATACATGAATGACTCGTGTAGTATACAAGAATGACTCGTGTAGTATACATGGATGACTTGCGTTGTATACATGAATGACTTGTGTAGTATACATGGATGACTTGTGTAGTATACATGAATGACTCGTGTAGTATACATGGATGACTTGTGTAGTATACATGAATGACCTGTTTAGTATACATGAATGACTTGTGTAGTATACATGAATGACTCATGTAGTATACATGAATGACTCGTGTAGTATACATGAATGACTTGTGTAGTATAGATGAATGACTTGTCTAGTATACATGAATGAATTGTGTAGTATACATGAATGACTTGTGTAGTATACATGAATGACTTGTGTATTATACATGAATGACTTGTGTAGTATACATGAATGACTTGTCTAGTATAGATGGATGACTTGTATAGTATACCTGGATGACTTGTGTTGTATACATGAATGACTTGTGTATTATACATGAATGACTTGTGTAGTATACATGAATGACTTGTCTAGTATACATGGATGACTTGTATAGTATACCTGGATGACTTGTGTAGTATACATGAATGACTCATGTAGTATACATGAATGACTCTTGTAGTATACATGAATGACTTGTGTAGTATATATGAATGACTCATGTAGTATACATGAATGACTCGTGTAGTATGCATGAATGACTTGTGTAGTATACATGGATGACTTGTGTTGTATACATGAATGACTTGTGTAGTATACATGGGTGACTTGTGTAGTATACCTGAATGACTTGTGTAGTATAGATGAATGTATTGTCTAGTATACATGAATGACTTGTGTAGTATACATGGGTGACTCGTGTTGTATACATGAATGACTCGTGTAGTATACATGAATGACTTGTGTAGTATACACGAATGACTCGTGTAGTATACATGAAAGACTTGTGTATTATACATGAATGACTTGTGTAGTATACATAAATGACTTGTGTAATATACATGAATGACTTGTCTAGTATACATGAATGACTTGTGTAGTATACATGAATGAGATTTGTAGTATACATGAATGACTTATGTAGTATACATGAATGACTTGTGTAGTATACATGAATGACTTGTCTAGTATACATGAATGATTTATGTAGTATACATGAATGACTTGTGTAGTATACATGAATGACTTGTCTAGTATACATGAATGACTTTTGTAGTATACATGAATGACTTTTGTAATATACATGAATGACTTGTCTAGTATACACGAATGACTTGTGTAGTATACATGAATGACTTGTGTAGTATACATAAATGACTTGCTTGTATACATGAATGACTTGTCTAGTATACATGAATGAGTTTTGTAGTATACATGAATGACTTGTCTAGTATACATGAATGACTTGTGTAGTATACATAAATGACTTGTGTAGTATACATGAATGGCTTGTGTAGTATACATGAACGACTCGTGTAGTATACATGAATGATTCGTGTAGTATACATAAATGACTTGTGTAGTATACATGAATAACTTGTGTAGTATACATGAATGACTTGTGTAGTATACATGAATGACTTCTGTATTATACATGGATGACTTGTGTAGTATACATGAATGACTTTTGTAGTATAAATGAATGACTTGTCTAGTATACATGAATGACTTTTGTAGTATACATGAATGACTTGTCTAGTATACATGAAGGACTTTTGTAGTATAAATGAATGACTTGTCTAGTATACATGAATGAGTTTTGTAGTATACATGAATGACTTGTCTAGTATACATGAATGACTTGTGTAGTATACATAAATGACTTGTGTAGTATACATGAATGGCTTGTGTAGTATACATGAATGACTTGTGTAGTATACATGAACGACTCGTGTAGTATACATGAATGACTCGTGTAGTATACATAAATGACTTGTCTAGTATACATGAATGACTCGTGTAGTATACATGAATGACTTGTGTAGTATACATAAATGACTTGTGTAGTATACATGAATGGCTTGTGTAGTATACATGAATGACTTGTGTAGTATACATGAACGACTCGTGTAGTATACATGAATGACTCGTGTAGTATACATAAATGACTTGTCTAGTATACATGAATGACTCGTGTAGTATACATGAATGACTTGTGTAGTATACATAAATGACTTGTGTAGTATACATGAATGACTTGTGTAGTATACATGAAGGACTTTTGTAGTATAAATGAATGACTTGTCTAGTATACATGAATGAGTTTTGTAGTATACATGAATGACTTGTCTAGTATACATGAATGACCTGTGTAGTATACATAAATGACTTGTGTAGTATACATGAATGGCTTGTGTAGTATACATGAATGACTTGTGTAGTATACATGAATGACTTGTGTAGTATACATGAACGACTCGTGTAGTATACATGAATGACTTGTGTAGTATACATGAATGACTCGTGTAGTATACATGAATGACTCGTGTAGTATACATGAATGACTCGTGTAATATACATAAATGACTTGTGTAGTATACATGAATGACTCGTGTAGTATACATGAATGACTTGTGTATTATACATGGATGACTTGTGTAGTATACATGAATGACTTGTGTATTATACATGGATGACTTGTGTAGTACACATGAATGACTTGTGACTTGATCTCTGTGGAAAAGTCTGTGGGTAGTTCAAGTGTTTAACTCTGCTTGTGAAGTGCATCCTAACAGTTTTGTCCGTGTTTAATGTTGGGAACGTTTGACACAGCTACTCAGCAACCTTTCGCATCTGTTAGGTTAACTTAGCCGCCACGTCACTTTCATCTTTACCATGAACAAACACCTCTGTATCGTCAGCATACATGATGATGTTAGCCATACTACCGAGGGGAGTAATGCAGTAATACAGATAGTAAACGTAGGTTTAAGTTGAACGGATTAACTCAGCAGTAAAACTAAAACATCAGAATAAAAAATCCTCTCGTTGCATCATCTATATAAACTCTGGGTTTAATAACTCATCCATCACCTGTGTTTTCAGGATTTGTTAAAGAACATCCTCTCTTTGATGTGTTACATAATTAACCAGCAGCGTCTGACTCAGGCTGCTCCTTTAGTGTATTTATGAGGATAAAAGGTGTTTGAATGTTCCTGTTGAAGTTTATTATGAAGGCTTTCTGAGTTGTTGTGTGTGAGGGAAATGCTGAACCAGATGTGAGAAGACAGCTGCTCTGCCTCCATCTTTCATCCCAGACTCCTGGAGACCCTCCTCTCCATCCTGATCTCCTCCAGCTGCAGGATCACGCTCTGAGATCCTGGTCAGTCTTAATCCCTCTGCTCCCGGTGCTTCCTGCAGCCATCACTGTAACCGGGGTGAGAGGAATACCAACCAGGAGGCTGAAGGAGGAGAGAAATCAGAAACATCTTGGTTTTCTGTTCAGGTCCTTTAGGCTCATCTCATTATTTTGTGTTTTCTGCCACCAGATGGCATCGGGAATCTCATCCAGAGCTGAGAGTCGTGCTCTTCTAGGAAGGGCCGGGGTCGGCTGTTTGTCCAATTCACCTCAGGAATAATTGGGAGGAAACAGCTGTCTGCAGCGGGACACGTCCAGAGTGAGACACGTTCAGAGTGAGACACGTCCAGAGTGGGACACGTCCAGAGTGGGACACATCCAGACTGGTACACGTCTGCAGCGGGACACGTCCAGAGTGAGACACGTCCAGAGTGAGACACGTCCAGAGTGGGACACAAATCCAGACTGGGACACGTCTGCAGCAAGACACGTCCAGAGTGGGACACGTCTGCAGCGGGACACGTCCAGAGTGGGACACTTCTGCAGTGGGACACGTCCAGAGTGGGACACGTCTGCAGCGGGACACTTCCAGAGTGGGACACGTCTGCAGCGGGACATGTCCAGAGTGGGACACGTCCATCAGGGGCGCTGCCAGAGACTTTGCCCCGCCCCCCCATCAGTCATGGGCCCTCAGAATCATCCTAACTCTTCCCTCCCTGTGTCCGGATGATTCCTGACTGATCTCATTCAGATGTAAACATGAATAAACAGATCCCATCGTCCAGAGCTGCAGGTTCTGAGGAGGTGACCACGTTCATGCTAATGAGTGTGATCAGTTAGCATGAAGCTAAGCAGCAGCTGAGCTGAGCCAACATCTGCTGACTTATCAGATCCTGCAGCTCCTGGTGTGTCGACTCTACGTGTAGCTACAGTGGCACCTGCTGGCCAGATGGGGAACTGCAACATGGGTTTATAGTAATAAAGCAGTGATGTGCACAAGTACAGGACTTAAAGATAATTAGTTAAACTAACTCTGTCATAAAGGACAGAGTCTGCTCCTCCAGCTCTGAAATCACGATTCTGTCTGGAGAAAAGGTGGAATTCTCCTTCCTAGTTGGGAGTTTTTACCTGAAATAAAAGATTTTAGGAGTGAGACGTACCAAAGCATCAGGTATCAGTCTGTGTGAAGAAGGAGTTCTGGATTTACTGGTTCTGGAAGATCCCAGCCCTCGTCGGTGGTTACGAGACCGAGATCAAAGAAGGAGATCCTGGATAAAAGCAGGAGCTTAGCTGAGTGATCATGGATGCGTTCATCCCAGAGTAAACATAAACGTACCAGGTGAGTGAAGTGGTGTTTTTATCTGTTTGCTGCAGACGTCTGATACTCCCTCACCTCACCTCACCTGAGACAATCATGACAGCTTCTATCACCTCAACACTAACCAGACAGAATCATCACCTGTAACAAAGAATAACTGAGCCCAAACCCCCGGGCACGGTGCACACCTGCAGGCAGATGGGAACAGGAAGAGGTGAGTGCACGCCCAGCAGTTTGCTCAGTAAATAATGTTATTTCATCATTCAGCAACCCATAAATCAATGAATGTCTCTTATTCTACAGATTCACCTGCCAGCTAAAATAAATACATTAATAATCAATGAACGTGTCCCTGAAAAAAACATGTAGTGTACTGGGTGTGATGGCGGCTCGTCGTCAAGGTGATAGGAGCTTTGTGTGTTTGAGCTCAGCCTCAGAGATGAGGAGAGGAGCTCCGTTACCCAGAGAGGAGCAGGAGTCAAGCAGCTCCTCCTCCTCATCCAAAGAGTCAGCTGACTCAGGAGTCTGACATTGATGCCGCCTCCTTCTGGGATTTTATTGCTACTTGGGAGGAGAGATGTCCTCATGGACCCGATCCTAGCCTGGATACGGGATGGATGGAAGGACGGACGGACGGACAGACAGACAGACAGATTGAAAAACAACCTGACTGGACCATAGACATCACATAAGCCGCTGCAGTTCCGGTGTGTGACCAGCGGGGGCGCTGGTTCCCGGTCAGGCTCTGAGTCCTGCCGGTAAAAGCAGCAGCGAGTGACTCTGTTATTGTTTCTGTTTGTTACAGATGAGGAAACTCCGGGATATCAGCTGTTTAACTGCTTTTAGGCAAATATGAAAGCAAAATTAATACCATTTTAAGTTAAACCCGGAAGTATGAGTCACTTTCATGGTTTTAAGTTTATTTTTATAATAAATTTAACCTTAAAGCTGATTTTTCTGCTGAATTTCCTTCATGCAGGTGAAGCTCCAGATGGAGCCGCCGTGTGATGAAGAGGAGGAGGAGGAGGCTGCAGCAGCCATGCTGTGGTCCATCCAGGAGGCGGTGGAGAGGCAGACCCTGCAGATCGGAGCCTCCGCCTGCGGAGCCACGGCGGTGGTGGACGTGCTGAAGGCCCTGGGGGTGCAGGCGAGCCCGGAGGAGGCAGACCGCTGCGTCCAGACCCGGCTGAGGAGGAACGAGTCCCCGCTGCCGGACTACCTGTTGTCCCGGAGCGAAGCAGGTAATGCCCCGCCCCTTTTTCTGCTGTCAAGCCTGAAACAGGACTGATATGCTAACTGCCAGTGTGAATAATCCGCATTTACATATAAAATTTTACATTAAAGGTGTAGTTCACTCGTTTAGCCATTACATCTGCAGTGGTCTCTAGTAGGAATGAATGCCTTGTCAGTCG
>SSNS01000335.1:423490-491008 GCA_006937985.1 Aphyosemion australe
AGACAGCTAGCGCCGTGTGCATGACCATCCCTCTGTATGTGTGTGTGTGTGTGTGTGTGTGTGTGTGTGTGTGTGTGTGTGTGTGTGTGTGTGTGTGTGTGTGTGTGTGTGTGTGTGTGTGTGCGCGGTGTGTGTGTCTGTATGTGTGTGAGAAGGGAACTAGAATATCTCATTGCGTTTGTGTGTGTTAGTGAGTGAAGAAGAGGCTCAGCAGCGACTCTGCAGCGATTCTGTGCTTCTGGTCCGTCGGGACGACGTCCTGCAGCGTTGGACAGCGGACTGCTCGCTGTCCAGCCTGTCGGAGAACCCGAGCGACCCGCGGTGGCGGGACCTGGATGTGGAGGGTGAAGCAGCTGCTGCTGGAGCACATTTAGCACATTAACACACCTTCATGTTTCACACCGTGTGTTTATCTTCAGGCCAGGTGAGGAAGATGATCCTGGAGGAGGAGCTGGATGAAGCTGGAGCTACAGTAACACACATCAGGATACCTGCAGCTTACAGCTCAGGTGTTACTCTCTTTGCCCTGCACGACTCCAAGCTGGGACTAGAACTCCTGACTGAACCTGAAATCCCTTTATTGTGACGTCCTGAGACTTATTTATGATAGAAACGGGCCTGATGGACGCTGCTGAAACAGACTCATCAGAATCATTTAGAGCCAAAATCATCCAGTCAGCTTCAGGACCGACTCTGAGAGGTTATTGATTCTTTCATCAGCAACAAATGGCTCCAGCTGATGTTCCAGAGAGGGTTTGTGTGGGTTTGATATCAGCAGACTGATCTTCTGTGATTGCTTCAGATACTAAATGTGATGGAGTCCCTGCAGTCGTCATCAGTGGGTTTGTGCGTCTAAACTAGGATTAAAAGTTATTTTACCTCTAAAACCCACTGCTGTTTGTTTATTTTGTCCTTTATTATAATTCATATATTAATGAAATTCATCAGTATTTAGGAAATACTTCAGATGGATTAGAGAATAAAGACGTGGGATCATTTAGAAGTTTACACATTAGCCCATGTGACGTAAACATTTATAATATGGTTTTAAGGAATTAACATAAATGTATTGAAATTATATATTTAATAATGTTTGCATCACATTACGTTACATGATTTTAGCCAAATCTCTGTTTTAATTATTACATTACCAGGACTGAGTTGTTTCTAGTATCTAAGTTTAAAGCTAGTTTATGTTTTAAATAATGTGGATGGGCTGCAGTGTGGTGATTTTCAGCTGAAGTTCTATAGTTATGCCTTGTTTGAGTAAAATTATCAATTATATTAAAATTTGTAGGAGTGAACAGAAAATCAGCTGAATACAGTCGTGTTTTTATAGTTATTTCAATGTGTTGTGCTTTAGTGACACAGAGGTTAATCAGTCATTTGATCATTTATTTTTGTGTAAGTTCACAGATTTACAGTAAAAATAAATGATTTTATAAATAGTTTAGGTGAACTGAGGTGTTAGTTTAGCATAAATTCTATTGTTATAGGTAAACAAGTGAAGCTAGTTTCTAAACCCTAGTTTTAGTCATAGGTGTAGCCCAGAGCCTTGGTGGTGTAGCCTATAACTATATTAATATTTGTAATGTTGATTCCTTGGATTAGAGAATAAACCAAACATCCATTCACGCTAAAGTCCTCCCGCTTCGCTGAGCTGGTAGTTTGTACGCAGTCCAAAGAACTTTAGTTTATTTATCCAGCAATAAAACAAATTTCTAGTTTTTCTTTTGTTTCCTGCTCTGGTCTAAAACCAGTGCATGCTGGTCCAATTCCAGTCCCATATTTAAAGTTCTTCCTGGCTGATTCCCAAAAGCAAAACAAACAATAATTCCATAGAAATAAACCTAGTAAATAACAACAATTATAAACAACAACATTCTAAATAATGAAAGAACAAACAGCTCTAACAACATTTGAAGAACATGTTTATATTTATTTCTTGTAAATATTTTTATTTTATATATTATATTTTTAATAAATTAGCGACGTTTTTAATAAATGTGTGCTACTTTACGGCGGTAACCATGGTAACTTATGCTAATTTGTCATTTAAATCATGACGTTAGCTTAAAAGCTAACACTAATGAACTACATTTCCCATGATGCCGTTGGCTTTCCCTCCCAAAGGAAGTTGAGGAATCTGAAAAGTTTGTCCCAAATCAGTTTTTGTGGCGGACGGAAAAGGTGAGTGACGCACGGACGAGCTAGTTTGTTTGTTTGTTTGTTTGTTGTTAGCTGTGTAGCTTTAGCTCAGGTGCTGCGTGGCTGTGTCGCGTTAAACCCACGTGGTGTTTAAAGTGTGCAGCCCCCCACCCACCCACCTACCGAGGGTCAGTAGAGCGGAGGAGAGGCTACACACCAGACCACCGCTCCGGCTCCGACTAATTCCTGCAGTATTAGACTCTGAAGCTGACGGGTGAGTGCTTTAATGTGTTTATTCCTGTTTTATAGGATTAAAAATAACCTTTTGTCTTTATTTATGGAGAAATGAAGCTTCCCTAGATTTTAAAATGTTCGTTTGCTTATTCTAATTAAAATAGCATCAAAATAAATGTAAAACAACCTTAATAATCTATTAAAGTCACGATTTATGTGGATTTTTGTTATTTTACTAAACTTTAGATGATCTGGAGTCACTTTGAATTTTTCTCATCTTGTTTTCTGCACGTGAGTCACATGATGCATGAAGCCACTGATTAGTTCACGTTTAACACTCAGTTCTTTGTTTGGTGTCTTATCCGTGGACTCAAGTCTCCTCAGATGATGCATCTGCACACTTTGCTGTTGCACAACCCTGTGTGTGTGTGCGTGTGTGTGTGTGTGCGCACTGACGGTCTACACTCTGACCTGTGTTTATTTGACTTCCTTTTGCCTCCTAAACGGATCCAAACACCTCAGCTTGTTCTGAGATGAGCAGAGAACACTAGAGAGCGTTCATGAAGGGACCCAGGCTACTTCCTGTCAGCCCCGGCCCGTTAACCTGATGAAGGTTTGGGTGTTTCGAGCAGCTCATAACCCCTGACAGTGGACGTGTTTTTGTTCTGGTTGATTAGATCTCTGTTAGAGAGGGTTTAGATCATTTAAGACCGCCGTCCTGAGGAAAGGTCAGAGCTGCTCTACAGCTGTGGTAACGGCTTTTCCTGTAGGTCAGCCTGTGCATGTGATTACCTCTGCAGGAAATGATGTGGTGTGTGAGAGCAGCTGGATGCTAGAACGTCTACACACCGATACGTTGTGTTTTTATTATTGAAGCAGGTGTGATGGCAGAGCGAGTGCTGGTGGTTGGTGGAGGAGGACGGGAGCACGCCTTGGCCTGGAAACTGGCCCAGTCGCCTCAGATCCAACAGGTTCTGGTGGCTCCCGGGAACGCCGGCACGACCAGCTGTGGCAAGATCAGCAACTCGGGTGAATATGAACCTCTAGGGAACACATCCTGCTCGGTTTGGTGAATACTCGGAATATCCAGGATAAATCCTGACAGGTGTCATCATCTGGGTTAATGCACCCCAGCTCTACACAGGAAGTAAAAGATTAAGACAGAAGGTTGGTGACCATGTGCTCCTCTCCTGTAGAGGTGTCTACCAGTAACCACTCCATCCTGGCCCAGTTCTGTAAGGACCACCATGTGGGGCTGGTCGTGGTTGGACCTGAAGCTCCGCTGGCAGCAGGTAAAACACCTTCAGGTTGGTTTTCCTCCTCTGAGCGATCCTCTTTTCACCTGGAACATCTCCTCCAGGTATTGTTGACGACCTAACGGCTGCAGGAGTTCCGTGTTTCGGACCTTCGGCCAAAGCCGCTCAGCTGGAGGCCAGTAAGAGCTTCGCCAAGGCCTTCATGGAGCGACACGGTATTCCCACAGCGCGTTACAGCGCCTTCACTGACCCGGAGGAGGCCTGCAGATACATCCGCAGGTCCGTTCTGAGCTTCTGAACACAGGAGAGTCATTTTGTTATTAGAACCTGTTGGTGACCTTCAGAGAGAGTTATTGGTGTTCCCTGGAAGGAATTCCTCTTGTTTTAGAGACACTTTTATCCCAACAGCTGCTCTTCTGAGACCATCTTCATCCACATGGATCCCAACTGAAGTTCTAAACAACAAAGTTCACAGCTGGTCCATGTTCTGTTATCAGCTGTTCCTCATCTCTTTACTCCCGTTTCTGACTCCAGAGCCGAGTTTCCTGCTCTGGTGGTGAAGGCCAGCGGTCTGGCGGCGGGGAAGGGCGTCATCGTGGCGAAAGACCAGGAGGAGGCCTGTCAGGCGGTGATGGACATCATGAAGGTCTGCAGAAGACATGTCTGGTGTTTGGTTGGGGTTAAGGGTTGTTTAAAGGAGTAATAAGTAAGAATTCTACAGTGAAATAATCCTAAACCAGTCTAACGTCTCAGTCGTGTTGGAAGGACGGTTAGACTGAAGCAGATTCATTCTCATCAGGCGTGGGGGGGGTCAGCTTGTCTCCTTTCCATAAAACTAAAGAGGGACGTAGAAACTGTTTACACTCTGAGTTTGTGAGGTTGTTGAGTCTGCGCTGAGCTAACGCTGTAGTAATTCAACACCAGCAGCAAAAATCTCCAGAGTTGCTTAAAGAACCAAAGCCAGTAAACAGGAGCGACCCAGAAGTTATTTCTTGTACCCATAAGAAGCCACGGCATCTTCTTGTTTTACTCTAATATCAGGTGAAGCAGGCTAGAGGCTAACGTTGAGCTAACAATAATAACGATGAATTAGAAGCACTAAAATTTCTCAAGCAACTTTTTTAATCACCAACATCTGGATATTACAGTGACATGTGTGTGACGTGAATAATGAGTCAGTCGTGGTGTTTTACTTCCTTTAATGAGTCGTTCAGAACCATAACTGCAAGCTAACAACAAGACGGCTAACAACCACACTTCCTCTATGCTGGAGACAAACTACCGTAATAAGTGTAGTAAGAGCTCCCTACTGTAAAACACCGAAGAGTGCTAACACCAGATATAATATATTCATCTACTCATCAACTTCCTGTGTGTGACTCGTCTTTGTTCGTCATCTAGAATGTTCTGGTGCTGACCCGTAACTGGAGACAGTCATGAAACTCATGAGAAAGTGATATGTTTGATTAAAAATGGACGGCAGTACCTCCACTTGATCACAGGATGTCAGTCTTACAAGTTGCACCTTTAAGGGTCAGAGTTCACCCTTAAATAACCTTTAACCCTGACCCCCCCGCTGGGTTTTACAGGACCGAGCGTTCGGGTCTGCCGGAGAGACGGTGGTGGTGGAGGAGCTTCTGGAGGGGGAGGAGGTGTCGGTGAGTGTTACCGTCAGATCACCCAGGTGGGGGTGGGGGGTCTCCTAACCTGGGTGGGGGTGTGTCTCCTAACCCGGGTGGGGTGTGGTTCTGTAGTGTCTGTGTTTCAGCGACGGCGTCTCCGTGGCGCCCATGCCTCCAGCCCAGGATCACAAACGGCTTCAGGACGGAGATCTGGGTCCAAACACCGGCGGGATGGGAGCCTACTGCCCGACTCCTCAGGTAGGAGCAGAACCTGAGAAGAACCAGCTGGTCCTCTCAGAACCGTTACATGGGTTTGATGTGAACAGGTGAGTCCGGAGCTGCTGCAGCAGATCCGAGAGTCGGTTCTGCAGAGAACCATAGACGGGATGAAGGAGGAGGGGGCCCCCTACGTGGGTTCGTGTTTTTATTTATTTGTCATCTATTCCGGTTTTACTGGAACCGGTTCTTATTTAAGGTGGTTTGTTGGGTTCAGGTGTGCTGTACGCAGGTCTGATGCTGACCCAGCAGGGCCCGAAGGTTCTGGAGTTCAACTGTCGCTTTGGAGACCCGGAGTGTCAGGTGGGTCCCGGGTGGGTCTCAGGTGGGAGCGGGGATTAGAGTCTAGGTTAGATTACACCTGAAGCTCTCTGCAGGTGCTGCTGCCACTGCTGCAGAGCGATCTGCACCAGGTGATACTCGACACCATGAGTGGGAAGCTGTGCTCCAGCGCCCCCGTGTGGCTCCAGGACAGCTCTGCAGTCACGGTGGTTCTGGCCAGCGCCGGGTACCCCGGTTCCTACCAGAGAGGGGTGGAGATTCGTGGTAAGGTCTCAGCTGCTTTCCCTGGAGCTGATCTCAGAGCTGCAGGTGCGTCTGACCTGTTGTTCTCCAGGTTTGTCCCAGGTCCGGGACATGGGACTGCAGGTGTTCCACGCCGGCACCGCGCTGAAGGACGGAGCCGTGGTGTCCAGCGGAGGTCGGGTTCTGACGGTCACGGCGGTGAGGCCGTCTCTGGAGAGCGCCCTGCAGGCAGCCAATCAGGGCGTGGCAGCCGTGGACTTCCCTGGAGCCGTGTACCGTAGAGACATCGGCCACCGGGCCATCGCCCACCTGAACCAGAACCGGTGAGGGAACGCGGCGAGCTTGGGTCACCGTTAAAACTAAAATCTAAAGTTTGTTTGTGTCCAGCAGTGGTCTGACCTATAAGGACAGCGGAGTGGACATCGCTGCTGGGAACAAGCTGGTGGACATGATCAGGCCTCTGGCCAAGGCCACGGCTCGCCCTGGTAACCATGGTAACCTGAGTATTACCGGGTCTGGGTTCCCGCCGTGCCGCTAAAGTCTGATCGTTTGTCTCAGGATGTAACGCTGAACTCGGAGGCTTCGCCGGCCTGTTTGACCTGAAGGCAGCGGGGTTCGTCGACCCGGTTCTGGTCTCGGGGACGGACGGCGTCGGGACCAAACTCAAGGTTGGACTCCTGCTGTGGCTCTGAGTCTGGAGCCTACCTGACCTTTGTTTGACCTCCCACCAGGTGGCGCAGGCGTGTGGGCAGCACGGCGGTCTGGGTCAGGACCTGGTGGCCATGTGTGTGAATGATGTGCTGGCTCAGGGGGCGGAGCCTCTCTTCTTCCTGGACTACTTCTCCTGCGGGAGGCTGGATGTGGGCGTGGCCTCCGCGGCGGTCGGTGGCATTGCTAAGGCGTGTGAGGCGGCCGGCTGCGCTCTGCTGGGTCAGTCGAGTTCTTACAGGCGACCAATCAGAGACGAGCTTAGCCTGACGCCGTGTTTGTCCTCCCAACAGGCGGCGAGACGGCGGAGATGCCGGGCGTCTACGCTCCGGGGGAGTACGACCTGGCGGGGTTCTGTGTGGGGGCGGTGGAGCGGGCGGGGCTGCTGCCCAGGCTGGAGGACATCTCTGAGGGGGACCTGCTGATCGGGCTGGCGTCCTCAGGGGTCCACAGTAACGGGTTCAGTCTGGTCCGTAAGGTCCTGGAGCGGGCCGGGCTGAGCTACAGCGCCCCTGCTCCGTTTGGGAGGCAGGGCCAGAGCGTGGGTGAGGATTAGCATCAATATTCCTGATGTTCCTGCTCGGCTTTAGGGGTCATGATCCATTCTCCCTCTGCTGCGGCTCCAGGTGAGGTCCTGCTGACTCCTACGAACATCTACAGCCGGCTGCTGCTGCCGGTCCTGCGCAGCGGCGCCATCAAAGCCTACGCTCACATCACAGGGGGGGGTCT
The DNA here is from genome assembly GCA_006937985.1 of Aphyosemion australe. Taxonomy (NCBI): domain Eukaryota; kingdom Metazoa; phylum Chordata; class Actinopteri; order Cyprinodontiformes; family Nothobranchiidae; genus Aphyosemion; species Aphyosemion australe. The sequence continues at coordinate 430,989 of SSNS01000335.1, forward strand.
GCTGGAGAACATCCCCCGGGTTCTGCCCCGCCAGCTGGCTGTGGAGTTGGGTGAGAGGAAAGGAGCTGTTTGATCATTATGGGATGTTTAACATGTGCTAACGTTAACGTGTCTCCGTGACGTAGACGCGTCCCGCTGGACCATTCCTCCGGTCTTCTCCTGGCTTCACACCGAAGGCCGTGTGAGTGAGGAGGAGATGAGCAGAACCTTTAACTGTGGCGTGGGGGCGGTGCTAGTGGTGGCCCCCGTTGATGCTCAGAGAGTCCTGCGCCAGGTCCAGGTCCACCAGGAGGCCTGGGTCGTCGGTTCTGTGGTCCACAAACAACCCGGTTAGAGAACGGAGAACCTCCTGGCTCCGACCTCGACCACAACCGTTTCTCATGATGCTTTTGTGCCACAGGAGCGCCGGCCGTGGTGGTCCGTAACCTGACCCAGAGCCTGCTGCACGTGGGAGGAGCTTCTAGCGGGGAGCCGGAGGTCACCAACAGTGGTTGCCATGGAAACAGCATTGCACCACGCAAGCGCATGAGAGTGGGGGTGCTCATCTCAGGGACAGGTATGATGTTTATCTACTAAACGGTCAGGTTTTGTTTTATGGGTAATCTGTGTTTTGGACCTCTAAGGCACCAACCTGCAGGCGCTGATGGAGCAGGCCAAGCGTCCTTCTAGCTCTGCCCAGATCGCGGTGGTCATCTCCAACAGGCCCGGGGTTCTGGGTCTGAAGAAAGCATCTCTGGCTGGTATCCAGACCCGGGTGAGCTCCTCGTGAGAACCGCCGTCTAGGAGCTTCTGTAGAATATTAACTCACTCCAACCCAACCAGGTGGTGGACCACAAGCTGTACGGCAGTCGGGCCGAGTTCGACGGCACCATCGACCGGGTTCTGGAGGAGTTCGGCGTGGAGCTGGTGTGTCTGGCTGGATTCATGAGGATCCTCACCGGAACGTTTGTGAGGAAATGGAGCGGTAAGAGGACACGCACACACATGCGCGCACACTCACACACACACATTTACACACACACACACACACGAGCAAGGTGCGTTTCCACTGTGGGAACTTCAGGGTAAATTTACCACTTCACCGGGCCGGACCCTAACCCCGTCTCAGAGTTGACCCTGAAGCTCCGACAGTAGAAACACGCCTATGCTCCACAGGCTTCCTCTAACGCAGTGGTTCTCAATTACTTTTGGTGAAGCCCCCCCTAGGGTATAAAGACTTTTTCTGTGTTCACAAATCAGTTCGTGCATGTGTTGTGGAATCTGTTTTATATTCTCCGTTGGGGAAACTCTGAGCGGGGTGGGGTTGGGGGGGTCAGGTGCGGTGCGCCGCCCCCCCCCTGCTCCTCCTGCCCCACTAATTGAGAACCACTGCTCTAACGCGTTTACTCTCTCAGGTAAGCTGCTGAACATCCACCCGTCCCTGCTGCCCTCCTTCAAAGGGGTCAACGCCCAGAAACAGGCCCTGCAGGCTGGAGTTCGGGTCACCGGCTGCACGGTGCACTTTGTAACAGTAAGTGAAGTTTTAATGAGAAGCTTTGGCTTTGAGCAGCTTGGTGTGTTTTTTAGCCAAGTCTAAGCAGAAGCCACAGAAATCTTTACTTTTCACACGTAAACACATTTGGAGCCAAAATGCTCAGAAGGAAACAGCTGATCTGTTATAGCTGTGTGAGGTCCTGACCTGATGCTAAGCTCCATCTACAGGTGGGAAATGACAGACATTCACAGGTTCTGGTGATTTAGACGTTTATTAGCTGCTGTTTAAATCAGAACCGTGCCTTAGTCCAACCAGAGACAGGAAGTGAAGCTACACCTTGTCTCCTCAGGAGGAGGTGGACGCAGGAGCCATCGTAGTGCAGGAGGCCGTCCCCGTGATGGTCGGAGACACAGAGGAGTCTCTATCGGATCGGATCAGGGAGGCGGAACACCGGGCGTTCCCCGCAGCTCTGGAGCTGGTTTCCAGTGGGTCGGTGCTGCTGGGTGACGACGGGAATGTCTGCTGGAAACCACAGAATTAAATCAACACTAAAGCATGACGGCCCTGTTATCGATGACATCACCAGCTCTAAACATCACATGACCAATCAGCTGTCTCAGCTTGGGTAAAGGGTCGTTCCGCCATCTTTGATCAGCTTCAGTAAAATATTCAGACTCTCCACACTCAAGTATCTGAGTTATTAAAACAGGTCCACCTTAACCAGACCAGATCCACCTTAACCAGAATGGGTCCACCTTAACCAGCCCTTGGTCTGGGTGTAGTATCTGTAGTCTAATGCTTTAATCCAGGACGACCCTTTACTTGAGGCCAACAGCAGCTGTCAATCATAGGGGTGGGCGGGATGAAGGTGACCAATCAGGATGGAGAATTCTCAGGAATCTGATCCCAACCTCCGATAGCGGAGACTACTGAGGCTGTTCTCTCATATCTGTTACAAAACGATCTTTTAAAGTAGGCTGATGTCATAAATACCCAAAGGGCTTGCCATACTCAACAGTATTACCTCCTGTTTACGGTAAACTACAGCGAAAGCATCGGGTATGGTTACTGTATTAGACCTGCTAATGTTAGTTTATCCTGGCTGGTGTTTTACCTGCTCCAGAACACCTGATGACTCACCTGGCTCAGGTGTTGTGGAGCAGGTAAACCTCTGGGTTATGGAACTAGACCCACATTCCTGCTTTAGATGGAGCCTTTAATCAGGAAAAAGCATGACTGCTGTTTAGAGTCTGATGTGTGATTATGTGCATGTTGATTAAACAATAAAAATGTGTCTCGTCTTCGTACCTGTGACGGTTCCACGCTTCACGTTTGTCGTCTTCTGCTGAAGCGAAGCACGGACAAGCGTTCGTTTCCAGCTCTGGTGGACGAGCACGGCTCTCCCTCTAATCCACACTGGCCCAAAAGCTCCACGATCTCCTCTGTAAATAAAAGCCATAATAAGTTCTGCTGCAAGTGAGCATCTGGTTTTACTAACATCAGCACACCTGGGTGGTTCTCAGCGATGGTGACCAGGTAGAACAGGCCTCTCTGGGACAGCAGCTGCGCTGCTGCTGGGAGAAAACGATCGGTCACCTCTCTGCCTCGCGCTCCACCGGCCCAGGAAGCCTCGATCCCTCTGCCCCCCACCTGCAAGAGACGATGATAAACACCTGGAGCCTGGTCACATGACCTGGTCAGCACGGAGCTCACCTACCTCTTCAGAAGGTGTGACCACATAGGGAGGGTTGAAGAGGAGAACATCAACCAGCCCACACAGCCGAGGCATCAGGCCCTCCGCCTGAAAACCAACGTGTCAATGTCTGAGTCACCATCGTGTGTGTGTGTGTGTGTTCTCACCAGGTCCGTGAGGACGGGCTGCAGTGAAACACTGTTACAGGAAGCTGTTGTTGCCGTGCAACCAGCTGCTGCAGGATTCACATCAGTGCAGCTGGAAGCAGAGTTAGAATCATCATAAACGACCTGATGAGAGTCCGTCTGCTCCAGCAGCAGCATTAGTCGCATCAGGATGATCTTGTGTTTCACATGTTGGATCATAACAAACTTTTCTTTAATTCAGCCACAGCATAAATCTGAAATCTATACGTATTTATCTGACATTTATATAAGCAGGAAACCTAGAACACATGAACCTGATGTTTGTTTTTATTTAGCAGACTGAAGCTGATGCTGACACCACTTCTAAAATAACTTCAACAAATCTCAGAGGCATTTTAACCGGCAGCAAACTCTATTATGGTGTCAGGTTTACAGTAAATAAGAACTATTATAAAGTAATTTGAGTCTGGAGCAGAGAACACCTCCAGGTCTAAATATGAACCTGATCTAGTGACAGTAGAGGATGTGAGACTTAACATGAGTGATCTGTTGCTGCAGTGGTGCGTTCACGGACCAGAGCATCAGGAAGAGTCTGGTTTCTGAGTCTGAACATCAACAAACTCTGATCACAACAGCTGATTTATCTGAGCCACCATGACACTGGAAAACTTCACTGATTAAATCTGAGTTTGACAAATGTTTTCAGCTCAAATCACTCTATTTAATAAACCTCAGAAAATAAAATAAGGAAGTGTGAACAGCCAGGAGAAATCACTCAGACTAGATTAATGTGCAAAGTGAAATGATCTGGTTATAGATCAGCAGAATAAAGACACGACGGTGACTCTGATGAATCCTGTTCTAGCAGAAATCACCTGGACAGGTAGAGTCAGGAGGATAACTCACATGTAAACAGATGAAGGTCCAACCACTGATGCCAGGAACGCAGACACAACACCGGAACCGCTGCCCACCTCCAGACACACACGCGGGCTGGAGACAGCAGGCAGCGTTAGTGGATCAACCCAAACATGGACACCGATAACAGCTGCGGGACAAACCTCAGCCTCCGCAGCCGCTCCGCGTCTTGTTCCAGCGCGTCGATCAGCAGGAACGAGTCCTGCGCGGGTTCATACACGTCCCGGAAGTCCCCCCGTCCCGCGTGGGAGTAAAGAGGAGTGGGAAAGCCGCTAGTCATGTTTCCTTCAGTCAACTGCTGCCTCTGTCCTCACAGACACCTGTCTGTCCCCCACCTGTCCATCACTAGTGTGTACGGGACTTCCGGTAACAACCGTAAACAAAGTGGCTAGACTAGCTTTAGTGCGGGGTTTAACGTGAACGTGTTCGTTACGCGGAACGTTAACGAAGTTAAAACTATTTTACTGAAGGAAACGTCCAGTTTATGCTAGTTAGCACGCGCTTCTTCATTCACAACAAAGATGTCACGTGACAAACGTCACTTCCGTCTGTTTACGTTTAGCGCCCCCCAGCGTGCCGGAGTGGATCTGTTCGGGTTTAATTCACACAGAGAACATTTACAGAAGCGTGCTTCATCCTTCTAGAGGTCATCTGAACATGGAGCAGCTGTCTGGACTAAACTGTTCACAAACGCTGCAGTTGAAATGAAAACATTACAAATAATTCTCACTTTTACAGAAGGTAGATCCTGCTGCTGACCAGCACCCTGCCTAGCATGTGGATGGTGTCACCTCCCTGGTCTCCAGAAGAAGGAACCACCACTCTTCTCCTCTTGGCTGTACCACATGTATCCACAAAAGGCTACGGTAACGATGGGCCCTGGACCGGTGGGGAAACGGACATTTGGTTTGCTGCAGAAAGGAATCCACATTTAATCGATGTGTGACCAGAAATCTAAAGTCAGGGAAAACATCCATGTGTCTTTATGCTGAAACCCATTTGAGGTCCAATCAGGAAGTTTGTTCATCGTTCAGCTAACTTTACTTCTCATAAAACAGCATTGGTCCCAGACTTTTTGGCTTTTGTTTATTCTTTATTTCACAAACAATTAAAAACACACAAACATCACATTTTAAGTGAATTGTCCATTTAGACGAGTCTTTAAAATCTAGCCTTCTGCCACGGGCCCATCCTCTGAGCAGTGATGTCCTGCATGCAGCTTCCATCCATCAGTTTCAGTCAGCTGGAGGACGGGGACTCACCTTCTGGCTCTGGACCGTCCCTTCTGGATCATCTGAAGGAACCTTTATAGGAGACAAAGGTAAAGGTGACCGAGTCACCAGCAGGAACACACCTGCAGCCGTTTGACACCACCACAGCTACTAATACAAACATCCATGTGATCAATAGTGAAGGCTGAGAGCATGCAGGCGTCCTGAGGACTCGACGCTGGTGTCTGGTCCTCTGACAGCTCTCCTGCCTCTGTTCTCGGAGAGCGTTTCAGCCTCGTTGTCCTTTAAATCTGAGACGAGCTGAACTTCAGTTCCTGAAAAGGTTTTCTTAAAAAAACTCTGAAATCAGAAGTGTCCCACCTGAGGTGTTCAGCTAAGTCCCGTTAGCTCACCCAGCTCCTCACACACGTGCAGCTGTAGTCCACTACACTGGACTGTCCAGTGTAGTGGGAGAAGACGAGTTAGCCACCGTTATCTCTTCCTCCGGCGCCCTCTCATCAGTGAGAAGGATGTCCCTTTCTACTTCCAACTCGTTTTTCTTTGGAAAAATTTGCTTTTCGTTGTGGATTTCAGGAGACGTGCAGCTATCTGACATTTCAGAACAGTAAGAGAAACTGAAGCTCTCCCTCCTTTCTCCTCTGGTCCTAATCTCATCTTTAACTCCCGCCCTGGTCTGATCTTCAGGCTCAGCCAGACCATTACGGACCAGCCACTCTCTAGATGGGAAATATGGGGCGAGAGAGTCCAAAGACCAGATGGAAACATCCAGTAGGTTCTTCAGCGGGGGCTCCTGACCATCATCCATACTCATCTGGATTTCCTTCTCTGCTCCTGAACATGATCCATCAGCAGGCTCCTTAACCCGACAGTCTCTTGCATCACAGCTGGTTAACTCGTAGTTTGGAGCTTCAGCCGGTCATCTCGTTGGAGAGCTTGAGCCTGAGGAGCTTGGAGACACGGAGACAGTTCCTCGACCAGAATCTGAGCTGGCTGCTGGTCAGCAGCAGAGGCGGAGCCAGATATTCTATTCACCCAGGGCTCAGCCCTTGGGGGGGGGGGGGGGGGGGGGGGGGGGGGGGGTCGATGGCAGAAATAATGTGCTGTGCAATTCAAGATTTATTCAACAACAGTATAATGAATGCAATAATATTGATGAGGCAAACTATAATGAATGTGAACAAGACATTAAACACCAGAAGTGTTAATGGTTCAAATTCAGGGCTTCAGGACTGGACCAGAATCAAAACAAGATGATGGTCTTTGCTCCTGACTTTTGCTACACTGGTAAATCCTCTTTATTATGGCAACATGAGATTTCGCTTCTCATCCTCATAGCTGTCTATTGTTGCTTAACGAGCTGAAACTACCTATGAATAACCCTGCTCCCTACCCCATCAAGCCCTATTGTGTTGGACTAGTTGCTTTGATTAGATGCAGGAGGAGAAACCAGCGGAGAGGAATAAAAGCCATCTATGTCAAACAGGAAAGACCTGAAATAAGCAGAAGGGGTCCTCAGGTATCGCCTTTCTAGCACCTACATTGAGCCTGATTTTTAAACAGTTTCAGTCTAGGTCACACCCGCCCGCATCTAATCAAAACAACCAGTCTAACACAATACGGGCTAACGACATTGACGACTCCTCGTAGGGTAGGGAGGAGGAATATTCATTGGTAGAAAGACTGAGAACTTTCACCAGCAACTAGCCTAATTGTGCTAAAACACTGCATGACTTACTATATCTGGGATTAGTATATTTAGAATTTATTTAGTTTAGCCATAGCAGGTAGAAACTGAAAATAAAAAAGAACACACAGCTACTCAGACTATCAATGCTTTTCCTGGATTTGTTTCTCCTTGGAGGTTCTCTAATGAATAGTTTAGATAACTTGAAATTATTTGAAAAATATAATTAATGAAATTTAATTTTCTTACAATATATTCTTTGCTACATACTTTTTTCCATTCTTGTCTGGTAAGTTATTTTTATTTTAGTCTGTCTTACCTTTTTTCTCTCTGTAACTTCCCACCAAGCAAAACTCATCAGTCCACAAGCCAAACAACTATGAAAATAATAATAATTCATCAAACTTATATAGCGCTTTGTTAGGACACTCAAAGACGCTGCATGCACTCACACATTCACACACTGCTGATGATGGTAAGCTACTGAGTAGCCACAGCCGCCCTGGGGCGGTCTGACAGAGGCGAGGCTGCATCATTGCGCCATCGGCCCCTCTGACCACCACCAACAGAGGCAATTCGGGTTAAGTGTCTTGCCCAAGGACACAACGACAGTGACAGACTGAGCGGGGCGCGAACCCACGACCTTCCGATTGTGGGGCGCCCACTTAACTCCTATGCCACCGTCGCCCACAAAGAAAAGAACTTTCTCTTGTGAGATTACGTGGCTTCAGGTGAAGTGGGTGTCTGGCTTAGATATAACTTGACTTTAAACCAGAGGCTTTAGTTTCTCTCCCCCCCCCCCCCCCCCCCCCCCCCCCCCCCCCCCCCCCCCCCCCCCCCCCCCCCCCCCCCCCCCCCCCGCAGCCCCCGCGCCGCCCCTCCCCCGCTTCGCCCATGCATCACAAAAGACCCGGGGCTTTTGAAAAAACAACCTGGGCTTAAGCCCCCTAAGCCCCTGGTCAGCAGACATCACGGCCACCTCCACCTCTGTGTGTCGGTTCTGTTTGGACCTCAGAACTCACAGTGGCTCTTGCTGGAACAGACTGAGGCAGGTGAGTTCTGCTCATCTGGTTTAGGTTTGATGCACCTTGTAGACGTGTGGGTGGAGCAAGCGTCTGTCGTCAGCTGGTTGAACATGAGGGTGAGGTAGAATACAGGCTGGAGCCTCCACATACGAGGGTGGGGGGACAACCATACCGTAGCCTTGAAGCAAAAAAAAACAATCTCATGTTTTGTTTTTAAACCACATGAGAAAAAACCACTAACTGGTTGTGTAGGAACTTCTGTTCCGTAACAAAATCTAAAGGTAAGATGAACAGGTAAGCACAAATCCGTCACCATCAGTAAAAAGTTAAAGTTTAGTCGTGGATCCAATTCTCAAAGGAATGAAGCTGAACCACTCACTCATGCCTGGGAGGGGTTATAAGGTAAAGGCCAATGGCAGCGGACCAGAGGGGCGGCAGGAACGTAAAAGACCGCTGGGCCAAAGACAGGATGTGGATGTGATGAAGATCCAGGATCTCTGCTGGTGGCTGGACCAACAGCTGGTCCCATCAGACCGCCGCTGCAACAGGATCCAGAGGTTCTGCCCTCAGGCACGGACCGAGCCACTCGTCCAACGGCTGCCATAGCCAACCTGCAGCGGTGGCAAAATAATAACCCTCAAAGACCCCGACCAACGGAAGCTCATCTTACATCCCTACAGACTTCGGTACGTTCATTCTGTGTACTTTAATCTTTTAACTTTGGTTCTTTTTAAAACACAGGTAGGAGATCTTATTACCTTTTATGCTGAGCTAGGCTGCTCTCAGCTTAGTTTTAAAAAGAACCAAAGTCAAAAGATCCCTACAGACGTTTTAATCAGAACAACGTAGAAGTCCTGCTGAGAGGAAATAAACCTGATGACCCATCAGGCCCAACCGTGGACGTCCAACAGGGATGGTCCAAGACCACTAGAGTCCAACCTCATTAGGAGGTTTATCAGATACTTTTGTTCACATCAGGCACAAAGAATAACAGGTGTCAATCTGACATCTGTCACTGAACCCACATCTCTGAATGCCCACATGAAACTAAAATATGAGCCTTAGAGCCTAAATATTCACCTGTGGGTGTTTTCACACCTTAGCCAGACAGGAGAGTCTGTGCACCGCAGAGATAGAGAGATAGAAGAGAGAGAGAGACGGAGAGGGAGAGACAGAGATAGAGAGAGACGGAGAGAGAGAGAGAGACGGTGAGAGAGAGACAGAGATAGAGAGACGGAGAGAGAGAGACAGAGATAGAGAGGTGGAGAGAGAGAGACAGAGAGAGAGGGAGAGACAGAGATAGAGAGAGACGGAGAGAGAGAGAGAGACGGTGAGAGAGAGACAGAGATAGAGAGACGGAGAGAGAGAGACAGAGATAGAGACAGACAGAGAGAGATAGAGACAGACAGAGAGAGAGATAGAGAGATGGAGAGAGAGAGACGGAGAGAGAGAGACAGAGATAGAGAGACGGAGAGAGAGACAGAGAGAGAGAGAGAGAGAGGGCTGTGGAAAACTATTTGAGAAGTTTGTGGAAAAGGTATAAGATGAATTCTCTGGACCCAACACTTGTAATTTTTTTATTTAAGTTCACAAACAAAATATTAACAATAAAATTCATCATCTAGATTTTTTATGACTTACAGTTTTATTCAATTAAATATCACAAAAGGATGAATTATGGGAACAGCAGGGTTTTATTGACACAAAATAATTATTGTAATAAATTGTATCAAGAAATAAAGTAATTCTATCATTACAGCTTGGTCTGTTTCTTCTCTGTTAGCGTGTTTGTTTAGGGGTGGCATGTTGAAATGAACACGGAACATGTTGGCTGGAATCACTCCTACATGTAAAAGAGCTGGATGTGCTGCTGGGGCAGGGCTGGCACCACTGAGGTTGCCAGATCCACATTCAAAGGAATGTCCTCCACTCCACTGCCACCTTCTGGGCCTTCTGCCACATCCTCTTCAGCCAGAAGCTCCTCAGCTTCCACACAGATGTGGAGAATGCAGCAAGCTCCAACAGCTTTAGGAGCAAACAGACGTGCAGAAAGAGGGAGCGCCACCGTGTTTTTAAGCATTCTGAAGGTACGCTCAATGATGCTTCTGTCTTGACATGGTGCCTTAAACTGCTGACCAACAAGACCTGCAAAACCTGCTCCCACATCCTCCAATTCTTCCTCTTTAGGGAAATGAACAACTTTGTGGAGGATGGTCATCATTTCTTCCACCACCTTGTGGACAATTCTGCAGACTGTTGCTGCTGGCATTGAGAATATGTTCCCAGAGATCCTGTAGGAGGCGCCACAAGCTAACCAGTAAACTGTTACCAAGATCTATGGTGGCTCCATCCATGATCCTTTTGCCAGGGTAACAGATGAAAAAGCTGGTAAATGCTGGTCCCAGAGAGCCACAATGCTGGTTCCAGGTCAGCATCAGAAAAAAACATTTCTAGTGCTGGCATTTTATTATTTGGCACAGCATATCTGTGTTTTTATGCGTCCCCGTGGAGGAAAAACATTTAGATAAAAATATATCTTTAAAAATAACAGTAATTTGAATTAAAGCTTAATTAAAACTTCTATTAAAACTTCTTTTGCTTGTCTGAACTCTGTCTTTTATTTGCTATTGCTCTGAGATAAAGCCCAAATGTATGTGTGTGTGTAAGTGTGTGTAGATAGATGATAGATAGATAGATAGATAGATAGATAGATAGATAGATAGATAGATAGATAGATAGATAGATAGATAGATAGATAGATAGATAGATGATTGATAGATAGATAGATAAATTTATTTATTTATTCTTTATTTAACCAGGAAGGTCCCATTGAGATTAAAAACCTCATTTTCAAGGGAGTCCTGGCCAAGAGGCAGCAAAAGTTACAGTCACAAAATGACTCACTTACACAGTTAAAGTTATGTACAGAATTACAGAAGGCAGTTACAACACAGGGAATCTGTCTCAAGGGCTCTCAGTCTGCTTAAATGTATTCAAGGAGATGAGCTCGGTTAGTTTCCAGTTTTCCATGCAGAAGGAGCAGAGTGAACAAAAGCCCTTTTGCCCAGTTCAGTGCGAGCAAACGGAACACAGAGTAACAACTGATCGTTTGCACGCAGACTGTGAGAAGTTACACTTCTCCGTGAGATTAAGTTACAGATGTAGTTGGGTAGTAATCCAAGCATGGCCTTGTAAATGAAAGTGTACCAATGTGCCAACCTCCTGGTGGACAAAGAAGGCCATCCCACTCGAGAATACAATTCACAATGATGGGTCAGTGGTCTACAGTTAGTAATAAACCTCAGCGAGGCATGATAAACCACATCAATCTTACCAAGACACTGTGCTGAGGCATTCATATACAAAAGGTCTCCATAATCCAGAATAGACAGAAATGTTGCAGTAACAAGTCGTTTTTTTGCCTCAAAAGAAAAACACAGTTTATTTCTAAAAAAAGAAACCCAGTCTGAGTTTGAGTTTCTTCACAAGATTATCTATATGGGGTTTGAAGGAGAGGGAGTCATTGAGCCAGACACCAAGGTATTTGTATGTGTGGACCACCTCTATGATATTTCCCTCCAGAGTGGTCACTGGGGGCATACTTAGAGGTCTTTTTTTAGAGTTTGAAAACAACATTAGTTTAGTTTTGTCAGCATTGAGGACCAATTTTAACTGCAGAAGTGTTTGTTGGACCTCATTAAAAGCTTTCTGTAAGAATTCAACAGCTTTATTGGTGGATGTTCCAAAACATTGGATTGTGTCATCAGCGTAAAAGTGCATATTAGCATTTTGTCCTGTCATTAATATACATAATGAACAAGAGGGGTCCCAAAACTGAACCCTGTGGTACTCTCTTGTGGATACTCAAAAATTCAGAGGACAACCCATCACATTTAACACTTTGAGTTCTGTCCTTCAAGTAGTCAGTGAACCATGAGATCACATGTTCAGACAATCCCAAACAAGGAAGCTTATGTTTTAAAACAGCATGGTCTACAGTGTCAAAGGCTTTTGACAGATCAATAAAAAGTGAGGCACAGTACTGCTTTTTATCCAGAGCAACAAGAATGTCATTGATCACCTTTGTGGCTGCAGTGATGGTGCTGTGCTTTTTTCTGAAACCTGATTGCCGACTTGAGAGAAGGTCATTTGAATATAAAAAAGTCTTTCTATTGTTCACTTAATAGGGTCTCTAGAATTTTTGCCAGGACACACAGATTACATCCAACATTATTACATCTGTGAATGAAGGAGTACAAAGAGTAAAATTTTTATAGAGGTGGTGACTGCATGGAGAGGTGGAGGACAAATCTACTCATGTTATAAAGTCTCTGAAAAACATAAACACAATATAAACACACTAAAGACATGACTGCACTGATGGCAGGATGCCCCAGAAAAGCACTATGCCCTCTGCTGTCCTGGTGGAGAATTGCTTCACAACACCAATGAAGTATAAAAGGAAAACGTGAGTGTGAGTGTGTGAGTGCAAACTTGCTGACAGAGAAGTATAAATTAGCTTTAACAAGTAATGCCTCTGCTTGCTCTGTGTTTTTACTTCCCTAGCTCATTTCCACTGCCTCAATCCTGCGGCTCTCTGTTCAGCTTCATGGTAAATCAAACCAGCCACTGTAGCTAATATTACTCGCTCCATTTTATGTCTAATATTAGGGCTGTCAAAATTAGTGCGTTTTTAATGCGTTAATGCAAAGCCCCCTTAACGGCATACATTTTTTAACGTGCGATTAACGCGCAGGCTTCCGTAGTTTTGTTTTGGCCCTCCTGGCGTTCCATAGTCTGACGTAAATAATACTGCATTCGATTTACCTTGGAAGTTGGAACTCGGAACTAGGAATGACGTCACACCCGAGGTAACAGTGTTCTGGTTACCATAGTCGGAGAAGTCGGAATTTCAATATGGTGGCACCCTCGAAAACTGCTGTTTTGGTAGCTCTCAACGAACACAGATGACTAATAAACAATACTTTTAGTTTGTTCAGCTTAGAGATGCAAGCGTTACATGTAACATTGATTTTAAACACACTTTTATATGTGTGTCTTGTAAAATAAACTCATTTCAACCAAAACTTACTGTTATTCAAATGGAGCGCTGCGCCATCTTGGATCTCGAGGTCGGAGTTCTGAAAAACTTCAGAGTTTCTGACTGGGAGGTCCGACTTTGCGGGGCGTTTTATTTGATTTTTCCTAATCGGAAGTTGGGATTTCCGAGGACAAATTGAACACACCATAAGAAGCAGGAGGAACAAGCTAATGGCCAGAGGCAAATTTCCTTTGAATAATGTGTACAAATGTATTAAACCTCAAGTCAATTTCTTTTTAGGATTTCCACAGCTGGATTTTGAAGAAAGAGTGTTTTTAGATGGAACAAAACAGGAAGGCTTCCAGTCTGAGCGTAAGCCGGCGATGACGTAACCGCTCAGAAAGTTAGTGTGTAAGAAGTGACCCGCAGCTCGGTATTTAATCATCAGTCAGATGTAGCTTCTGAAACCTCTGATAGTCGGTCAGATTGTTTTTCTCAGGCTTACGACGAGGCGGATAGCTGGAGAGCCAGAGGAGTTCAACCGAACATGATTGAGAGTTTGACTCCTACGCAGCAAGCTGGATAACCAGAGGTACACCGTACATGCATGTTTGAAACTGTTTAACTCAGAAGACTCGTGAGCTTAATTGGACACCGGTGGCGAAACTATTGCGAAGGAGGATGTCAAACATCTTCAGAACCTAAATGGTACAGTTTGTTTACTTTTATTGAGTATTTAATTCCTGTGTTCGAAGCTGCAACCGGGACCTCTCAGCTGATGAGATGGCTTCATCAATCTGTCCCAATATAATTCAATATTCTACAGAAAAATAAAACAATGTGCTGCCAGTTTTACCGCTGTGTGTAATATAACTCCAGAAAAAAATTAATTGATAGCTTACCAGAATTACTTTGTGTGTGTGTGTGTGTGTGTGTGTGTGTGTGTGTGTGTGTGTGTGTGTGTGTGTGTGTGTGTGTGTGTGTGTGTGTGTGTGTGTAGGCCAGTTTTCATCAGGTAGCCAATGGAGAGCAGCCAAGTTTGGTGTCACGTGATACTTTCTTTTTCCTTCAGAATCTTGCTGCAGTTATGTGGTGGATTGTATCAGGGGCCTCTCTGCATAGCCTACACCTTGGGTCTTGTCTGGTGTGGTAGATCTTGGCCTCTGTTGCTCTGGTGTTCAGCACGTCATCTGTTGGGGTCTTGTCCTTGATGTACTTATGGATCTTGGATGTTTTATCCTGGACAGTGGCTCTCACACTCACTAGTCCTTGGCCTCCTTCCTTACGGTCGGCTAGTGTACAGTCTCAGGGTGCTGGACTTCGGGTGGAACCCTCCATGCATGGTTAGGAGCTTCAGTGTCTTAACATCTGCGGTCTGTATTTCTTCCTTTGGCCAGCTTATTATTCCTGCTGGATATCTGATTACTGGCAGGGCGTAGCTGTTTATCGCCTGGATCTTGTTCTTGCCATTGAGCTGACTTCTTAGGACTTGCCTTACTCGTTGTAGGTATTTGGCTGTGGCTCCTTTCCTTGTGGTTTCATCGAGGTTGCCATTTGCTTGTGGGATACCAAGGTACTTGTAGCTGTCCTCAATGTCTGCTATTGTTCCTTCTGGGAGTGAGACCACTTCTGTGTGGACTACCTTCCCTTTCTTTGTCACTATCAGACCACACTTCTCAAGTCCGAATGACATTCCCATATCAGTGCTGTAGATCCTGGTGGTGTGGATTAGTGAGTCGATGTCTCGCTGGCTCTTGGTGTACAGCTTTATGTCATCCATGTAGAGGAGGTGGTGGATTGTGGTTCCATTCTTGAGTCGGTATCCATAGCCAGTCTTGTTGATTATTTAGCTGAGGGGGTTCAGACCTATGCAGAACAGCATTGGGGATAGGGCGTCTCCTTGGTATATGCCACATTTGATGGAGACTTGTGCAATTGGCCTCAAGGGTGGTTTACCACAGCCCCATTGAGTTTACAATGAAGACTCTCAGACTCCTGTTGATGTTGTATAGCTCCAAGCATTCCATGATCCATGAGTGCGGCATTGAGTCATAGGTTTTCTTGTAATCGATCCAGGCCGTGCACAGGTTGGTGTGTCGGGCTTTGCAGTCTTGGGCGACTGTTCGTTCTATCAGCAGCTGGTGTTTGGCTCCTCTGGTATCTCTGCCGATGCCCTTCTATCAATCCATGTGTCCACTTATCTTAGTCGCTATGATGCCTGACATGAGCTTCCATGTTGTGGAGAGACAGGTAATTGGTCGATAGTTGGATGGGACTGTACCCTTTGATGGGTCCTTCAGGATCAGGATTGTGCACCCTTCAGTTAGCCATTCAGGGTGAGTCCCATCCTCTAGCAGCTGGTTCATTTGTGCTGCCAGGCGCTCATGGAGTGTAGTGAGCATCTTAGGCCAGTAGGCGTGGATCATGTCAGGCCCTGTTGCTGTCCAGTTTTTCATACCTGAGACTCTGTCTTGGATGTCTGCCACAGTGATGGATGCTGCGTTCTGCTCAGGGAGGTTGCTGTGGTCTTGTCTTAGAGAGGCTAGCCACTTTGCATTGCTGTTGTGTGATGCCTGGATTTCTGATGGTACTTCACTCAGCTGTTGTAGTTGGCGTTGCCTGGTGTGTTCATTCTAGCCGTGATCCTATCTCACAGGTCAGTTGCTGCTTAGTCCAGCATTGTTTCGTTTTTTGGGTCTTTGTACCCAATCTCTGGATGGGGACTTGATGTTAACTCCCCTCTGACCATGTGTCCTGGCTCCCCTTTGCTGTAGCATTTGTGTTGTATCTCATCTTTATCTATCTATCTATCTATCTATCTATCTATCTATCTATCTATCTATCTATCTATCTATCTATCTATCTATCTATCTATCTATCTATCTAAGCATAATACAGGGTGTTGACGTTTGAAGCTAACTCTACCTCAGTTGCTTCTGCTGAGTGAAGCTTCTCAAACTGAGGCTTGTCTATGGCACAAGAACACTTGAGTGGCCTGGCTATCATAAGTTCAGCTGGTTTATAATGGTACTTTGTATAGTTATGTTTTTATGATTCTAAATATTTGAAATTATTAACTGAAACTAAATCTGGTTATAAAGTTGCTGCTTTTTTTACTTTTATTTATATTATATTCTAAATATGCAGATTTAATTTAACCTATTCTAAATATTTAACATTAGTATAGCTGTTATTTTATATTTTTTACAACTGAAGCTCCATAGAAATGTTTTTAATCCAGAACTTAAGCCATCATTAATTATATCTGCCTACAGGTCGTTGCAACACTTCAGTAAAAAGTCACGACCTGAAGACAAATCCAGCATAATCACTACGATCAGACGGAGGTTAGAACCATCAGTGTGGTCCAAATCCAGAGGTAATCTACTCCTCTTTTATTTAGATGCAGGCTCGTACTTTTAGGTAAGGCCAGGATGTGTTTTTGTCTGGATTTTCATTAGAAAATTATGAAATGATGCTGTCTCCATACAGGCGTCCTGTCTGGATCCCAGAACGTTTCGGTCATAACAGAGGAGTCGCCCCATCCATCAGCTCCATAAAACAGGACCATGTCACGTCTCTGCACTGTGGAGCCCTTGAGAAGAGAGGACGCCACATTAAAGGAGCACAAAGGCTCTGTTGTGTGGAGCAAAGGGCGCTCTATCTGCTGCTGAGGACAGAATGTAAGGAGAGCCCGGCTGCATTTAATAAACAGAGACGACGTGGAGCTGGGGCAGACCAAACCGGGTCTGCAGCCTAGAACCAGACAGGTGTTCAACCTGAGCACCGCGCTGTTTCACATCAGCGTCTGCAAGCTTCAGCTTCTTTAGTGCTGCAACAATCTAACCTGCTTCAGATACACTTATGCATCATTTATTGATGTTTTATTATGATTAAAACATGAAGATTTAGACTAATTAACATCTGAGCTGAAGGAAAACATAAATAACATAAATGTGGATAAAGCCTCCTGAGCAGGTACCCTAACCCTAACCCTAACCCTACTCCTAATCCTAACCCTACTCCTAACCCTAACCCCTAACCCATCACACTTCTTATCTTTAACACTAACACGAGGGAAAGGCCATCAACCTGCACGAGGAAATAAAAAATAATCCCTTTATTTCTTTACATAAAATCCAAACCGGGCCCTTAAAAGTCACTGATTTATATGAATATGTTTATATTTCCTCTGCTGTCATCCGGAGCTCCGCCGGGTTCATGTGATGAAGACGAGGAAACCATGAGAGGAATGTGGAATTCTGCTCGTGTGGATTTCAACATAAAGTGCACTACAAGCAGACACTTGCCACCGTGTGTGTGTGTGTGTGTGTCTAATCCTTGAAAAGGCCGGCAGCGACTGGCCCAGAAATCGGATGTTTTCTCATTCGAGCATTTCCCAGACACACCTCCTCCTCCTCCTTTCTCCTGCAGACTCTGTTTTTTGTGCCCCATAATTTATTTTACATTTGTTGGTAGCTGTTCAGCCTTGAGAGAGATTTTTATATATAAATATAGTTTGGACAAAGATGTGAGCTCCCTCTGCTCATGCTGTTCCCCACCACCTCCTCCTCCTCCTCTGTAATACTCAGACACAAACGCTCACAGCCTCGGGGCGGAATAGTTAAGAAGGTATGTGAAGAAAGTCTTTTTTGGGACTTTGAATGAACAAAAAGAAGAAAGAACAAGAGAGAAAGTGAGGAAGGGGGAAGGGAGGAAGACAAAGGTGGAGCTGGATGAAGAGCGAGAGGGAAAAAGCAGGTGTTGCACGTTTTCCTAAGAGTTGCTGCTGCTTAGAGGCACTGGAGTCAAGAAGATAAAAGATGAAGAGGCTGAAGATCACATCCTAAAGAGGAAAACCAGTGTCTCAGAGGTGGCATTACCCAGAAGCTGCCTGCCTCTGCAGTCGCTGCAATTTTCAGAGGAAATCAAATGAAGCAGCATGTATAATCAGCTAAAAACATCCCTCAGATCTTTCACTCCGCCCACCACTTACAAGCATTTCATTCTTTCATTTCATTCACTCGGCCAGACGCCTGGGAGCAGGAGGCACGTTCACTGTGTTTGGACAAGAAGCCCAACTTCTGCTGAAAACTCCATTTATGAGCAGGATTCCTTCCATTCTTCTGTCTCTGATGGTTTCTGAGAGAAGAGCCGCGGCAGATTTAGAAAGCTGTTTGCCCTGAAGGATTTCAGAGAGGAAACGGGAGACAAATAAAGACGGGCAGCGATAATCTGCACAGCTGCTGTGTGAGAAACAGATAAAGAAGCCAGGAGGTGCGAAGGACAAGAAGAGGACAGTGACGAAGACGACCAAGGCTGGAGAGGAAGTCAGACACTTGAAAGGGATCATTCAAGTCGAAGGCCACAGAGGACACGGAGACGACGCGAGGACAAAACCCAAACAGGGACACCTGACATCGTCACCGGGCAGGAATGGAGGAGCAGCGAGAGAAGAAGTTCCTCTGAAGAGAACCGAAGGAGCTGCGCCTGACACGAAGCAGAGGTGTCAGTTTCCTCATCATGATTTATTCAGGTCATGTCCCCGATTACAACACGCTGCGTCGGAAGAGCAACTTTGTCCCCGGATAGAATGAAGACAGGGACACAGACGTACCTGCCTGATCTGTGATCACCTTCCTCTTTCCTCCTCTTCATCCCAAACTTCTCCACCTTCCTGTCTTCCCATCAAGAGTTCAGCCGTCCCCCTCTCTGTGCTGGTGTCTCCTCTCCCCCCGCTCCATCCCCTCACTATGTGGATACCAGCTGTGCTACTATGGATGCTTAATATCAGCTATTTGTGCTCAGGACAAGACTACACTGACTACTACCGAGCTGCAGACATGGGCACAGAGGTGAGGTTTCTCCATTCGTCGTCTGTTTAACTCCAAATGTAAAGAGTTTCACTCGTGTTTGGTCAGAATATCAGTTAAGATCAGCTCTGCCTCTTTAAACACAACAACCGGTCCAGTCAGAGGTGGAAAATCAGCTGTCTGAACCCAGAGCAGCTCTGTTTACAGCACCTTCATCATCTGAGGGCAAAATGCTGGAATACCTTTTGGAAAAGACGATGCTATCAGAGGCAGATAAGCTTTGTTTACTCTGGGATCAGGACCTCCACCACAGAAACAAATGACAACATAAAGCAGGCATTATGCAAAAACACAGGTGCAAATGTTAAACCGCTCCATCATGATGTCCAGTGGTCGTTTTTTACATTTCTGATTAAGCGTGTTGCTGGAAGGGTCTGGCTGCACAAACAAGGTTCTTTAGTAGCAAAAACTAAAAGCTGATGCTGAAAAAGGTCACAAAACCAACTCTTGTCTCCAGAATGAGTACAAAGAGATAAAATTCAACCGCATTCTGACCCTCAACAGGAGTGGTGGAGCAACAAAGACCATCCCTACATCAATAACTGTTTATAAGGTCCCAAAGGAACGCTAGTCAACTTCCAATCAGCTGATGGTGTCTCCTAAAACTGTTGGTTGTTGGTGGCCATCGGTCCAACCGCCGTAGTATGTCAGGCAGGGCTGCTAGAAGAAAACCACTGTTCTGCTAAATTAGCCTGCATTAGTATAAAACATCAGGAGATGTAAGAAGAAACAGAAGGGCGGCCAGACTTTAAGATTTAGATTTACAGGAATTAAAGCTGTAGCAAAAACCTGGGGAAGAAAAACTGATCTAAAACATCAAACTTTCAACCAAGAAGAGCAAACACACCAAGACTAAAACTCTAGCTCAATAACCAAGAAAAAACCCTCAAAGAGTCTACGCCACAAATAATATAACTGAAGATTGGTAAACATTTAGACACGCTGATAAGAAAGTTAACTTTCAAAGCAGAAGCATCATAAGTATGCTATTCTTCTATAAACATGAAACCTTAAATAAGTTATTTTCATGTGTCAGATAAATCATAGGGGGCCTAACACTGATCCTTGTGGGACACCTTAAATAGTAAAACTGTAAATACAAAGCTATAATTCAGTAACCACTAGGGGTGTAAATGTACATGTTTTGTATCTGGATTATTCAGTATGGGACAAAGGAGTACCAAGTTCCCACACAGAAGTGTAACGACGTTGTACTTTAGCCAGCAACACATTTGGCTCTGTCCAAATTCAGGGGTTGCATCCTTCACAGGACCCGACCTACAGATGTGTCCTTTCAGCAGACGATGTGGACAAATTAATATTTCTAGCAAAATACATCTTTATGTTACCTGAGAACATTTCGTCAGATAGTTTATTCATCCATCCATTATCCTCCACTTATTTGTGGTCGGGTTGCAGGGGCAGCAGCCTAAGCAGAGAGGCCCAGACTTCCCTCTCCCCAGCCACTTGTGTCAGCTCCTCCGGGGTGAATCCCAAGGCGTTCCCTGGCCAGCCGAGAGACATAATCCATCCAGCGTGTCCTGGGTCTTCCTTTGGGTCTCCTCCCGGTTGGACGTGCCTGGAAAACCTCACCAGGGAGGCATCCTAACCAGATGCCCGAGCCACCTCAACTGGCTCCTCTTGATGTGGAGGAGCAGCAGATCTACTCTGAGCTCCTCCTGAATGACTGAGCTTCTCACCCTATCTCTAAGGGAGAACCCAGACACCCTGCAGAGAAAACTCATTTCAGCCGCTTGTATCCGTGATCTCATTCTTTCGGTCACTACCCAAAGCTCATGACCATAGGTGAGGGTAGGAACGTAGATCGACCGGTAAATCGAGAGTTTTGCCTTCCGGCTCAGCTCTCTCTTCACCACGACAGACCACAACAGAATCGATGACAAAGGGCAGCCTTGGAGTCCAACTCTCACCGGGAACGAACCCGAGTTACTGACCAGCAATGTGGACCAAGCTCTGACACTGGTGATACAGGGACCTAACAGCCCTTATCAGAGGGCCTGGTACCCCATACTCCCGGAGAGAATTTACTGCAAGTTTCATCTTAAATGTCATTAACGTTGTACCCGTTTGCACAAAAGAAAAACTTTTTCTCCCCCAGTTTTTCCCTCATTGTACTGAAAATGCACCGACCCGTGAAATTAAGACCAAGGTACATACCAAACCGGGATTATAGGCGTACCATTACACCCCCAGTAATTAATCTTATTTATACCCAATGCATTAACTAGACAAGCAGATTGGCTCTAATTTGTACCTACTTGTTTCCTCTCCTTATCTTCACCATTACCTTCGTTGAGCGAAGGAAAGAGAGGAAACAGAAAAAATGTAACCTGGACAGAGCACAAAAGTGTACCATAGGAACCTAGAAGTTCAATGCACGGATCATTTTTATTAAAATGAACGGTCATTTTGGCTCTGGGCTTTACACATTTTGGTGAAACTTTAGCGTGCACAACTTTTTAAAGTAAATGAGTACGCTGAAGTGTAAAACTTTGTTCCTTGCCTTAGGGTTCTGGCAACAGTGCCGTTCAAAGGAGCGCACACAGGGCAGCAAAGGGATGATGTCAGGTGTGCAACAGGTTATTTAGAGAAAAAGTATGTTTCAAATCCTGCAGCTGAGTGGTGTCAGCTTTAGAGCAAGGATCTCAGGGCACAGCTATGCAGAGGAAGGTGTCTGCTTTGGGAACCTCAGGGTGTCAGCTACGCTTTCTGACGGTGACGTGGTTCTTTGGCTTCTGCAAGCCACGACTTTTAGCACTGGAGACGTTTGCAGCTGAGAATCAGCTTCTCCAGAAGAAAAGGAAGGAATGAGTCTTTGCCCCAGGGAGGAAATTTAAGTATCTTGCTGTCTTGTTCATGAGTGATGGTGGAAGCCAAAAGGTGAAGCTGGTCCATCTACATTCCAACCCTCCCCGATGGTCAAGAGATCATGACTGAGAGATCAAAATCCTGGAAAGGAGCAGATGAAATCGACCTCCACAGGGTGGTCAGGCTCAGCCATATAGAGATAAAGGGAGCAGCTACATCATCTAACCACTGCTCCTCTTCATCGAGAGGAGTCAGTCTAGAAGAGATCAGGATACCTCCTCTGGAAGTTTTCCATTTATGCCCCACTTGGGAGGAGACCCTGGGGCATATCCATAACTTGTGTAATCACTCTGGTCTGAGAACGTCTTTGGACCCCCCAGGAGGAGCTGCAGAGTGTCCCTCCTGGAATGGTGACCCTCATGACCCTGCCGTGGCTAAGCAGTGGGAACTGGATGGATAGATGGATGGATTCAGGAAAAGGGAAGTGATTCTAAAGTTTAGACCTTTGTATAAAATAACATCTTTCCACCGTATGTATGGATCCGTTTATTTTCCTGATGCCATTTAAACACGACGAAGGCGAGAAGCTGTTGAAGATACATCCGTCACCATGTCTCCAGAGGAGACGGGAACGGTTTGGTTTCTCTGCGAGGAGCATCTTTCTACAAAAGTCACTTAGTGGTTAGGAACAAAAGCAAAAGATTACAGCTTCTGACTTGTCAAGAACATCAGGTGGAGATATAAAGATAAAGGCATCAGCGCGCTACCTGGAACTTCCTCCTTTTCCTGTTAAACATCAGTACAGGACTTCTGCGAATGTGGAGATAACAACTCATCAGCCAAAGATCTAGCCTGCTGAAAAAAATCTCACATAAACTGTATTTTTTAAACAGACAGCTTCAAACATATTGTGTTTATAAAAGCTGACAGGCTGAGTGATGAATGCATGGGCGGGCGGGTGTAAATATTTGTGTGTCTGTGCCAACAGTATGTAATGTTTAACACACCCCAGTGTGATGGATGAACACGTACATCGTCACCTCACCGTCCCTCACACATGAGCTCATGTCAACAACACAACAGAGGAGGACAGAAACAACAACAACTTGTGGGAAAGCCTAACTCTAACTAGCAAAGATCAGAGGCTGATCAGGTTTTTGCTGTTCAGATCATCAGTCAGGTCTCTGAGAACTGAAACAACAAACTACAAGAAGACTGTAGTGGTGGTGTTCAGCTGCTATGCATGAGGGAAGCTTTATCGTGCTTTGGGATTGTGTTGCTGCAGTAAGATACGGAATATTTTCTGCAAACAAGACTGATCTTCCTAAAGTTGACAATAAATAGAACCATCTGATCCAAACAAACCTAAAATCTGTAATGAATCACCTCTGAAGCTTTTCCCACAGCTGCTGCCAAACAATTATATTTACAACCCTGGAATTACACCCACAACTCCTGTCTCACCAGCAGTGTGGCAGCAGGGTAAGGAGACGTTAGGGGATGAACTGATTTTATTTCACACGTTCATGATTCCCAGATGATGAGCACATGCTTTGTTCTGATTTTTCTTCTGGCAACATCATGAGTCTAAAGTTTGTTGGAACTTTTTAGTCTGTGGCTCAGTTTCTTTAAGATTTAGAGCCCGAACTCGTGTTCCTACAGGATATTTATCACTGTTTTACATGTGTCTCTATGTGCTTGTACCAGTAGCACAATATTTCATGGACCCCCAGATGCCTTTTGAGCATACTCATCTACAGCTGATTCGCCATTCAAGTTAATCCAATTCAAAATGGCGGCTACAGCAGAGTGAAATTAGAATGCAAGAATGGATACAACTCAGTCAGTTGGACAGATGTTGAGCTAAAGTTTTCTGTGGCAGCAACTGAGTCAGTGGCAACATAAACTCTGAGCACCAACATACGCTCTAGAGAGTAAAATGGCTAGCTATCGTTTCTCAGCATCAGATGATTAAGAACTGTGGCATGAATGGTGGTAGGGTTAGTAGGACTAGCAAAGAAGTTGCTAGTTTAAACTTTGCCTGCAACCCCTTTCTGCCTGCATGTTCTCCCCATGCGTGTGTGGAGTTAGCATGTTCTCCCCATGTGTGTATGGAGTTAGCATGTTCTCCCAATGCATGTGAGGAGTTAGCATGTTCTCCACGTGTGTATGGAGTTAGCATGTTCTCCACATGTGTGTATGGAGTTAGCCTGTTCTCCCCATGTGAGTATGGAGTTAGCATGTTCTCCCCATGCATGTGTGGAGTTAGCATGTTCTCCCCATGTGTGTAGTTAGCATGTTTTCCCCATGCATGTGTGGAGTTAGCATGTTCTCCTCATGCATGTGTGGAGTTTGTTCTCCTCATGCATGTGAGGAGTTAGTGTGTTCTCCCCATACTTGAGATGAGCTAGAGTGTTCTCCCCACATATGTATGGAGTTAGCATGTTCTCTGCAAACGTGTGGAGTTAGTGTGTTCTCAACATGCATGTGTAAAGTTAGCATGTTCTCCCAATGCATGTGTGGAGTTAGCATGTTGTCCTCATGCATGTGTGGAGTTAGCATGTTGTCCTCATGCATGTGTGGAGTTAGCATGTTGTCCTTATGCATGTGTGGAGTTAGCATGTTCTCCTTATGCATATGTGGAGTTAGCATGTTCTTATGCATGTGTGGAGTTAGCATGTTCTCCTTGTGCATGTGTGGAGTTAGCATGTTCTTATGCATGTGTGGAGTTAGCATGTTCTTATGCATGTGTGGAGTTAGCATGTTGTCCTCATGCATGTGTGGAGTTAGCATGTTGTCCTTATGCATGTGTGGAGTTAGCATGTTCTCCTTATGCATATGTGGAGTTAGCATGTTCTTATGCATGTGTGGAGTTAGCATGTTCTCCTTATGCATGTGTGGAGTTAGCATGTTCTTATGCATGTGTGGAGTTAGCATGTTGTCCTCATGTATGTGTGGAGTTAGCATGTTCTCAACATGCATGTGTGGAGTTGTGTTCTCATGTATGTGTGGAATAAGCATGTTTTCTCCCTGCATGTGTGGAGTTAGCATGTTCTCATGCATGTGTGGAGTTAGCATGTTCTCATGCATGTGTGGAGTTAGCGTGTTCTCATGCATGTGTGGAGTTAGCATGTTCTCATGCATGTGTGGAGTTAGCGCGTTCTCAACATGCATGTGTGGAGTTAGCATGTTCTCAACATGCATGTGGATTTTCTTTGGGTTCTCCGGTTTTCTCCCACAGACCAAAAACATTAAAATCACTTTAACTAGAGACCTTATATTTTGTCCCCATTGGTGTGACTGGTTGTTGTTTGATGGACTGGAGACCCGTCCAGGTGTCCCCCACCTCTCGTGACTAAACTCCAGCTCCCTGAGACCATAGGGAGGTTGAAGATGATGGACGGATAAACTGATGTAGATAATTAATGTCATAATGAAGTGTAGATCTATACATAGAGTAGACATGATGACAGTAGAATGTTGGTACAGATGAGGTGAGAGCAGGAGGGAGGAGGAGCTAACAGTTGAGCCTGATAACAGAACAGGGATCTGGTTTCTGTTCAGCTGATGCCAGCTGTGCCAGTCTGCCCTTTCACAGCCTGGGAACATAAACAACCTCCGGCATTCCCTCCAGGAAGAATGATTAGGCCCTGCAGAAGAACTCTCAGCTGATAGCTACTAACCTAGATGATCCTGCAGCTTGTTGGTCTTTTATCTTTCATCTACTGTAGCTCTTTGAAGTGGAGCTGAGTAATCAGTCATGACAGCAGAAAATCATTATGGTGACTCACAACAGGAAGGTTTATAAAATGATATTGACTGTAATCTGAAATTTCCCATGGGAACCTGCTTCACTACATAATATTCATTTGAGCTGACAAGCTCCACTCTGATCAAATTAGGCAGGCAGGAAGCTGGAAGATGGGAGTTTAACTCATCGCTGAGGTCACCATAAATAGATTACAGCTCAGGGGTAATGCACGAGAAGCACAGGTTTCCCCGGATTAAAGAATTCCCGTGAAAAGGAAACCTGCAGGTTGAAGATGTTCTTAAAACCCAACAGTAGCTGACAGCAACATGTTACAACACATTAACAGCTGAGGTATTTGTTGTTTTTCCAGCACAAACCAACAGTTTTCCTCCATAAAACAAACCTGTTAGTCTACTTAGTTAACATCACAACACCTGGGAGGTTTTCTATCAGGTTATTGAACAAAACACCAGATATGGTATAAAATCATCTCATTTTTCTGTATAATTTGATCCAAGCATAAGTGACAGAAAACATTAACTCCTGTTTTTCTCCAGGCACCAAAAGAATCAGACGATCAGCCTAGGTTGGATGCCGTCACCAGCATGGATCAGCTCCTGCAGCTCCTCTACCCAGAATACAGTCTGCTGCAGAACTGCATGAGGAAGAAATCATGGCACGCCTCATCTTCCTCTTCCTTCTCTTCTTCATCTTTCTCCACCTCATCAGCAAGCCCGTTGGTCCACTCTAACGATGACGACATGTGGGTTCAGCTGCGGGAGGAGGCTCTTTACAAAATGGACACGAATTTAGAAGGTAAACATCGAGTCTTTTGTTGTAATTAAAGAAAAAACAGGTCGTCCAGAACGTGTCACGCCTCTTCCACACGGGAACAGATGAGTGGTGATGTAAGCAGAGAAGCTGTTTTTATAGACTGCCACACAGACTTTACAGCACCCAAGGCAAATAAAAGAGGGTGGTTTGAGTTAGGACGACGACCTCCTGCCCAAACGCTTGGATGCAAACTGCAAACAAACAAAATCCAGTTGCTTCGTTGTGTTTCCAGTCATCCTCGAGGAGATCCACCGAACCTCCTGCCAGCCAAGGGAGGTGTGCATAGAGGTAGCCAAGGAGTACCCAGAATCCACCAGTCAGGTATACATCCCTCGCTGTGTGGCGCTGCATCGCTGTGGCGGTTGCTGTGGCAACGAGGCATTCTACTGCACCAACACCAGCTACACGCTGGTCAACAAGACGGTGAGACACACGACGGGCTCTTCTGGTTTTCTGCTCTCACACGTGTCACTACATCTGGACGCTGAAGCAGGTTGTCTGACTGTGTCACGGACTCACACTCCAAAGGGAGTAGGCCACAACTGGACATCAACGTGCCACACACACATTCAGACACACACATTCAGACTCAGTCACACAAGTGCTCTACACACTGGAGTCACGCGAGCGGTGGTGCTTTAATGCAGGAGAGGAAAACGTGTGTTTTATGGCAGAAGTTGCAGGGAAAACCCAGCTTGTTGTTTTTAGAAAAAGAAAGATGAAAGTTGTCAAACAAATCATTTTCCTGTTAAACGACACACAGCAGCAGCAGAAATGTCTGACCTCAGCTGGTGACAGGAAGTGTTTATTTGTGCGTACAGTTAATCAGCTGTAGATGTCCATTTAAGGAGGTTTCACTCAATGCCAGGGTCTATGGGAGACTGCTGCTAACAGTCAATGGCAAAGCTTTAGACAGATATATTCCTGAATTTGTAGCGCTGGGTGACCAGCATGTTTTTGGTCTGGACCAAAATTTCAATTATCTAAAAACAATAGTGAAGCCATCCATCCATTTTCTTCCACTTATCCAGAGTCAGGTCGGGGGCGCAGCAGCCTAAGGAGGGAGGCCGAGACCTCCCTCTCCCCAGCCACTTGGGCCAGCTCCTCCGGGGAAATCCCAAGGCCCTGGCCAGCTGAGAGACATAGTCCCTCCAGCGTGTCCTGGGTCTTCCTTTGGGTCTCCTTCTGGTTGGACGTGCCCAGAAAACCTCACCAGGGAGGCGTCCAGGAGGCATCTTAACCAGATGCCCGAGCCACCTCAACTGGCTCCTCTCGATGTGGAGGAGCAGCGGGTCTACTCACCCTATCTCTAAGGGAGAGCCCAGACACCCTCGAAGAAAACTAATTTCGGCCGCTTGTATCCGTGATCTCGTTCTTTCGGTCACTACCCAAAGCTCGTGACCATAGGTGAGGGTAGGAACGTAGATCGACCGATAAATCGAGAGCTTCGCCTTTTGGCTCAGCTCTCTCTTCACCACGACAGACCGGTACAACGCCCGCATCACTGCAGACGCAGCACCAATCTGCCTGTCGATCTCACGCTCCACCCTTCCCTCACTCGTGAACAAGACCCCGAGATACTTGAACTCCTCCACTTGGGGCAGGACCTCGTCCCTGACCTGGAGAAGGCATTCTACCCTTTTCTGACTCATAAAAGAGGCTACAGATTCATATTCTGGTTATTTTCATTCTGCTTGAAACTGACAGTCAGCTTTTGAATGTTAGCATTATTGCTAATGTAAGTGGTAGCAGCACCGCCTACATTAGGTCTAGATTAAAGAACAAGACTTTTGTAAGTAAATTACTTTAAAACACCATCAGTAATTAGCTGTTGTAGCCTGTGAGTTGCTGCAGAATGATCCAGATGGAGCTAATATCTGGAACTGGAATGTGGTATGCTGTTCCTGGACCAAGGACACGTTGATGGTTCAGGACTGAAGCCAGTGTGGAGATTGCAGTCAAACTGTGACTCAGTGTCTGTAAAACGCAGTTATAGCTGATTTTGAAGCAGGTAAACTCCAAAAGCTAGTCAGCTGTAGACGTAGCAGTGCAGTGATATTTCTCAGAACAGTTTAATAGAATCATCCAGCAGGTTGTAAGATATTCTAACAAAAACACTCTTCTTGTACTTTCTTGTTCTTCACACGCATTTCTAACCTTTACCTTCATCGCTGCCAGCTGATGGAGCTGTCTCCTCCCAGGATGGATCGCTCGGTCGCCATGGTTACCTTCATCAACCACACTACGTGTGAATGCCTCTCCAAACGGCCACTTCACACCATCATAAGGCGGGCAGCAGCAGATCACCTGTGAGTAAGAGTTGCACACCTGTTTCCTACAAATCTGAATCACAGCCTCCAGTCTTCACAAACGTGTGGGTGTGTGTGTGTGTGTGTGTGTGTGTGTGTGTGTGTGTGTGTGTGTGTGTGTAGGTGCTCCCCTCCAGACCTCCCCTGTACACCGGGGTCATTGTGGGATCCGGTGAGCTGTGTGTGTGTGTCTGCAGACACCATTACCTACTCGCAGAGAGAAACAGGTGAGTGCACAGTCACACTGATTAGTCAGAACCTACATGTTTGTTTGTTTGTTTGTTTGTTTACATCACAAACGAGAGACAATCAAGGAAAAACCAATAATCTGCTCTTTAGGGAATAAAAACATAATTCTGAGGGATTTTGGAGGCGACGGAGGCTCAGGGGTTAAGAGTTCCTGTAACCTGGAGGTTGCTGGTTCGAACCCAGGCTACATCTATGTCAGTCGTTGTGTCCTTGGGCAAGGGTTCGAGTTTGGGGGTCCCTAATAACTGAGAAACAGTATATTTATGAAATTGGGGATGTTCAGTGTCAGCTTTTTAACAATACTGTAAAGTTGTGTTGTAAGTAGAGAAGTGCTGTGGAGCAGCAGGGGTAAAGATTATAGATTACAGCTGGGAGATTAAGTTACTTCTATGTAGTTTTATCAACTTAAATCATAACAATCAGTTAGTTTTATTTCTAAAGATTAGATATTAACTAGACTAATCCATCAGGATCCATCAGGTCTGTCAGCCTGTAACTAAATATTTGACCACGGGTCGTCCAGAAGAACACCAAACACGCCGTCGGCTTTTAGCTTCAAACCAGATAACATCACCTTAACCATCGTCGTGAGCTCTAATAACCTCACCTTAATCATCGTCGTGAGCTCTGATAACCTCACCTTAGTCATCGTCAGTGAGCTCTAATAACCTCACCTTAATCATCATTGTGAGCTCTAATAACCTCACCTTAATCATCGTCGGTGAGCTCTAACAACCTCACCTTAATCATCATTGTGAGCTCTAATAACCTCACCTTAATCATCGTCGGTTAGCACTTATAACCTCAACTTAATCATCGTCGGTGAGCTCTAATAACCTCACCTTAATCATCTTCGGTGAGCTCTAATAACCTCACCGTAATCATAGTTGGTTAGCTCTGATAACCTCACCTTAATCATCATCGTGAGCTCTGATAACCTCACCTTAGTCATCGTCAGTGAGCTCTAAAAACCTCACCTTAATCATCGTCGGTCAGCTCTAACAACCTCACCTTAATCATCATTGGGAGCTCTAATAACCTCACCTTAATAATCGTCAGTTAGCTCTTATAACCTCAACTTAATCATCGTCGGTGAGCTCTAATAACCTCACCTTAATCATCTTCGGTGAGCTCTAATAACCTCACCGTAATCATAGTTGGTTAGCTCTGATAACCTCACCTTAATCATCATCGTGAGCTCTGATAACCTCACCTTAGTCATCGTCAGTGAGCTCTAAAAACCTCACCTTAATCATCGTCGGTCAGCTCTAACAACCTCACCTTAATCATCATTGGGAGCTCTAATAACCTCACCTTAATAATCGTCAGTTAGCTCTTATAACCTCAACTTAATCATCGTCGGTGAGCTCTAATAACCTCACCTTAATCATCTTCGGTGAGCTCTAATAACCTCACCGTAATCATAGTTGGTTAGCTCTGATAACCTCACCTTAATCATCATCGTGAGCTCTGATAACCTCACCTTAGTCATCGTCAGTGAGCTCTTATAACCTCACCTTAATAATCATTGTGAGCTCTAATAACCTCACATTAATCATCGTCGGGGAGCTCTAATAACCTCACCTTAATCATCGTTGGTTAGCTCTTATAACCTCACCTTAATCATTGTCGGTGAGCTCTAATAACCTCACCTTAATCATCTTCGGTGAGCTCTAATAACCTCACCGTAATCATAGTCGGTTAGCTCTGATAACCTCACCTTAGTCATCGTCGGTGAGCTCTAATAACCTCACCTAATCATCATTGTGAGCTCTAATAACCTCACCGTAATCATCGTCGGTTAGCTCTAATAACCTCACCTTAATCATCGTCGATGAGCTCTAATAACCTCACCTTAATCATCACTGTGAGCTCTAATAACCTCACCATAATCATCGTCGGTTAGCTCTAATAACCTCACCTTTATCATCGTCTGTGAGCTCTAATAACCTCACCTTAATCATCTTTGGTGAGCTCTAATAACCTCACCTTAATTATCTTCGGTGAGCTCTAATAACCTCACCTAATCATCATTGTGAGCTCTAATAACCTCACCGTAATCATCGTCGGTTAGCTCTAATAACCTCACCTTAATCATCGTCGGTTAGCCCTAATAACCTCACCTTAATCATCGTCGGTGAGCTCTACTAAACTCACCTTAATCATCATTGTGAGCTCTAATAACCTCACCATAATCATCGTCGGTTAGCTCTAATAACCTCACCTTTATCATCGTCGGTGAGCTCTAATAACCTCACCTTAATCATCTTTGGTGAGCTCTAATAATCTCACCTTAATCATCATTGTGAGCTCTAATAACCTCACCTTAATCATCATTGTGAGCTCTAATAACCTCACCTTAATCATCGTCGGTTAGCTCTAATAACCTCACCGTAATCATCGTCGGTTAGCTCTAATAACCTCACCGTAATCATCATCGGTGAGCTCTAATAACCTCACCGTAATCATCGTCGGTTAGCTCTAATAACCTCACCGTAATCATCGTCCGTGAGCTCTAATAACCTCACCTTAATCATCTTCGGTGAGCTCTAATAACCTCACCGTAATCATTGTTGGTTAGCTAGCTCTAATCACCTTAATCATCGTCGGTTAGCTCTTATAACCTCACCTTAATTATCATCGGTGAGCTCTAATAACCTCACCTTAATCATCTTCGGTGAGCTCTAATAACCTCACCACAATCATCGTTGGTTAGCTCTAATAACCTCACCTTAATCATCGTCGGTTAGCTCTAATAACCTCACCTTAATTATCGTCAGTGAGCTCTAATAACCTCACCTTAATCATCTTCGGTGAGCTCTAATAACCTCACCGTAATCATTGTTGGTTAGCTAGCTCTAATCACCTTAATCATCGTCGGTTAGCTCTTATAACCTCACCTAAATCATCATCGGTGAGCTCTAATAACCTCACCTTAATCATCTTCGGTGAGCTCTAATAACCTCACCACAATCATCATCGGTTAGCTCTAATAACCTCACCTTAATCATTGTCGGTGAGCTCTAATAACCTCACCTTAATCATCTTCGGTGAGCTCTAATAACCTCACCGTAATCATTGTTGGTTAGCTAGCTCTAATCACCTTAATCATCTTCGGTGAGCTGTAATAACCTTACCTTAATCATCGTCGGTGAGCTCTAATAACCTCACCGCAATCATTGTCGGTTAGCTCTTATAACCTCACCTTAATCATCATCGGTGAGCTCTAATAACCTCACCTTAATCATCTTCGGTGAGCTCTAATAATCTCACCCTAATCATCGTCGTGAGCTCTAATAACCTCACCGTAATCATCACTGTCGGTTAGCTCTAATAACCTCACCTTAATCATCGTCAGGTGAGCTCTAATAACCTCACCATAATCATCGTTGATGAGCTCTAATAACCTCACCGTAATCAGCGTCGGTGAGCTCTAATAACCTCACCGTAATCATCGTCCGTGAACTCTAATAACCTCACCGTAATCATCGTCCGTGAGCTCTAATAACTTCACCGTAATCATCATAGATGAGCTCTAATAACCTCACCGTAATCATCGTCGGTTAGCTCTAATAACCTCACCGTAATCATCGTCCGTGAGCTCTAATAACCTCACCGTAATCATCGTCGGTTAGCTCTAATAACCTCACCTTAATCATCTTCGGTGAGCTCTAATAACCTTACCTTAATCATCATCGGTGAGCTCTAATAACCTCACCTTAATCATCTTCGGTGAGCTCTAATAACCTTACCTTAATCATCATCGGTGAGCTCTAATAACCTCACCGTAATCATCGTCCGTGAGCTCTAATAACTTCACCGTAATCATCATAGATGAGCTCTAATAACCTCACCGTAATCATCGTCGGTTAGCTCTAATAACCTCACCTTAATCATCTTCGGTGAGCTCTAATAACCTTACCTTAATCATCATCGGTGAGCTCTAATAACCTCACCTCAATCATGGTCTGTGAGCTCTAATAACCTCACCTTAGTCATCGTCTGTGAGCTCTAATAACCTCACCTTAATCATCGTCGGTTAGCTCTAATAACCTCACCGTAATCATCGTCCGTGAGCTCTAATAACCTCACCTTAATCATCGTCTGTGAGCTCTAATAACCTCACCTTAATCATCGTCTGTGATCTCTAATAACCTCACCTTAATCATCGTCGGTGAGCTCTGGTGTGAAATCAGTAAAATTAGCTGTTTTTAAATAAAATGTGCCGCGACGGAGACTTTCCCTCTCACCTGTTTTCAGGGTCATTTCCAAAAGGTGAGGAGCTAAAGCAGCTGTGACAGTGCCACCTGTTCCAGAACATTCTGGGATTTGTAGATTTAGGGTTACGTGTCTCCTGTAAAAGACATGTTTCTCTGTTTATTTTGTTTTAGTTGGTTTTGGACATTAATGTATTTTCTGATTGATGTGTTTGTTTAAAAGTGCTGAACTGAGATCTTTAGCTAAAATAACAGATAAGGACTTTTCTCATATGTGCTTGTGTGTATTCAGACGTCATGTGAAGTCAAGCATAAAGACTAAATAAATAAAATAAAATATAAAAGTTAAATTAACATCAAAGGAACTGATTTAGTCCTGCAGGAATGCAGAGCTAACCTTTGTATTTCCGTCCTGCTGAGCTTAACCACTTGTCAGGTGTTGATCATGTTGGTGCCAGGGTGGTGGTAAGGGAAGGAACTGGAAAGAAATGACCCATGATGCAATGCTGAGTCTACTGTAGCAGGAATGCTTCAGCAGCACCATGCTTGTACAATCATGTGCATCACCTTCCTCTGCCAACTTTGGATTTTTCCGATTCTCAACCAGCATTCCTGAATTATGACACGATCACATAAACACGGGAAAAGATTGAGTCATTAATGAGGAAGACTGGATCAGAGTAACGGAAACACAACTTTTAGCTTAACTCGGTGAAGTAAATAAAACCAAAGGATGGTTCACTTCCCCACAGATCAGTGACAGACTCAGCTGATATTCAGTCTCTTAGCAACAAGAACTACAGCTTCTGTAGCCGTTTGCTATCCAGGAACAACAACTAGACCTCTGAGACTTTGAGCTAAATGGATGCTGAAGATCAGCAGGTGGGGTCAGGGCCTCATGAAGAGCTAAAGCTGCTAAATACCTCTATAACCAGTGTAAAGACACCAGTTTAAAATGGGACTGAATAAGAATTCTGGGTCTAAAGTCCTTTAGAAACAAAGTTTAATGATAGTTAATGGAATGTTAGCAAACATCTATAAAAATGGCACCTTAAAGATGCATAGTGGCCATTAAACTGTTTTCTGTGCTAACGTTTACCATCGTAGATGGTTCCCCGAACAGCCTTAGTTTAGGGAAAAAAACTAAACATCTGAAAGGTTTGATATGCTAATGGATATTCTAACCCAAAGACCTCCAAACACCTCTCACCTGTGAAGTTTCACAACACTACACTACATTACAGTTACTCAGAGCTGAAAACATCACAGACATATATACGTAGACGCCCCGTGGACTGGCGCTGCCTATTGGAGCTACCGTAGGGGCAGATTTTTAAAATGGCCTAGATTTACCTGTAGGTAAATACTAACACTTTCATGAATGAAAATAAAAAGGGGAACTGGAATTCTCTTACTGAGGTTTTGCGTCTCATCCAAATGGCTCCGTCAGTTGTCCTGATCCTGGGTTGGTCGTTCCAGTCGTATAAAAGGCAGAACAATCTCACGAACAGCCATGAGTCATCCCTTCATAATGACCTCCTGATGAAAAGGGAAGACAGGGATGTGGGACCGAGGGATAATGACCCAAATGACTCCTGGAACTCCCAACCCAGGATCCGAACGGAAGGAGTCGGACTGTAACAAGAGAACAAGTCCAGAGCAGCCGTGCCCTGAATGAAGGGGAATCTGCACCAGCATCTCCTAAACCCACCAGAACTCATCGTTTGTGATTGTGAGGCATGAATGAAGATAAATGTTTGAGTAAATACTGTGTTTCTCTACCTTTGTCCTTCCAACAGAGGCTCTGGACTCGGGTCTGCTGGCTCTCTGTGGGCCCAACAGGGTTCTGGAGGAATCCACCTGTGAGTGCGTCTGTCAAAACGGCCTGACGGAAGCCAGCTGTGATCCAGGCTGGAAGCTGGACCAAAACACCTGTAAGGAAACTCGGTTATAAGATCACACCGTTTCACCAGATCCAATAAAAACACATGTTTCCTCTCATCTGCTGACGTGTGAGGGTGATGGACCGGAACCATTTCTCCTCAAAGAGCAGGAAAGGCACAGGTGCATTAATGTGGGCTGCATTCCAGTTCTACAGCTGTGGAAGCTGGTTGTTCTGTATAAGGCTTCCCTTCATAATAGAGTGCAGCCCTACGTAACACATCTGTGCTGTGAGGGTTAGGGTCCGGTTCTGAGTCAAGTCACGGGGGCAGCAGCCTAAGCAGAGAGGCCCAGACTTCCCTCTCCCCAGCCACTTGGGCCAGCTCCTCCGGGGGAATCCCAAGGCGTTCCCTGGCCAGATGAGAGACATAATCCCTCCAGCGTGTCCTGGGTCTTCCTTTAGGTCTCCTCCTGGTTGGACGTGCCCAGAAAACCTCACCAGGGAGGCGTCCAGGAGGCATCCTAACCAGATGCCCGAGCCACCTCAACTGGCTCCTCTCGATGTGGAGGAGCAGCAGATCTACTCTGAGCTCCTCCCGGATGACCGAGCTTCTCACCCTATCTCTAAGGGAGAGCCCAGACACCATGAGGAGAAAACTCATTTCAACCGCTTGTATCCGTGATCTCGTTCTTTCAGTCACTACCCAAAGAAAAACTACCACATCATCTGCAAAAAGCAGAGACCTGATCCTCAGGCCACCAAAACGGATTCCCTCACCACCTTGGCTGCACCTAGAAATCCTGTCCATAAAAGTTATGAACAGAATCGGTGACAAAGGGCAGCCTTGGCGGAGTCCAACTCTCACCGGAAACGAGCCCGACTTACTGCAGGCAATGAGGACCAAGCTCTGACACTGGTCGTACAGGGACCTAACAGCCCGTATCAAGGGGCCTGGTACCCCATACTCCCAGAGTACCCCCACAGGGCCCCCCGAGGGACACGGTTGAACACCTTCTCCAAATCCAGGGACTGGTTCTGAGTTTTACTGACAGGCTAAATGACACCAATCAGGACTAAAACAGCTTAAAGGAACTGTAGTTTTATGCAGATATGCAGCCAGTAGGAACATGCTCCTATAACCGGCACATCCGTATGACATTAACTTTGCTGCTTTTGGTTATAATTCTCCCAGGTGAGTGCCAGTGTGAAGGACAAGGTGAGGGACGGTCGTGTCCCGCCGGCCAGCGATGGGACGACGAGTTATGTGGTTGTGTGTGTGCCGTTAAATGTCCAAGGAATCAGCCCCTGAATCCCGAAACGTGCCTGTGCCAGTGCAGGGAGAGTCCGCAGACGTGTCTACGACAGGGCAAGAAGTTCAACCCCAAAACCTGCAGGTAAGTGTGGGATAAGGTACGAGGGTGCCGTCCAAGTGCTGAGCTCTTCAGCTATATACTTGTTATTTATGTTTCGATGAAATTCAACCAGATACGGAGGACTGCCAATGCCTCATGTTACTTTGAGGTTTCTAATGGCTTACGGACATCGTCAGACATCAGGTCCGTTTTCACCCACTTATCCGAGTCCGGGTCACTGAGGTAGCAGCAGACGTCAGAGCACAGAGCAAACACCCATCAGACTTCTGGTCTCAGATAGAGGTGACTCAGTCTGAGGGTGGCGCTGTTGTCGGGTCACCAATACGTTAACGAGTGACCGCGTCCGAACGTAGACTTCTACCACCAGGGTAAGTCTAATTACTGCTCCTGTACTTTTGCTACATTTACTTTATACGTATTAAGTTACTTTTAGGTTGGGAGACCTACATCACGGCAATCACGTCAATAGCCTGAACCGTACGTTCTGCTGCTGTCGCACCTTGATGACGTATTTGGTTAACAATTCGGCCGTGACCTGACAATGGTGCTATTCTTTTCGTCTGTTCTTAGGTGTGCAGGTCTTTTTGCAGACCTCTGTGTTGATGTTTGTAATGATTTAAATAAAGTTACATAAACCACCCCACTAATGACGCCACCTATAGGAAGCTTCTCTATCTGAGAGCATTTGGTCAGACGGAGTTTTTATTCTGATGCTGTTTAGTCAGACGCTGGAGGGGTTTTTGAGCGAAAGCTGATCTGATGTCTGACGATGTCTTCCTGAGACCGTAAACCTGCTCTATGTACGACGTATGACACATTAAAGAGACCCTTCAGTTTGGTTTACCGCTCATACGGCTCTTCACTTGAAGTCATGTGACTTACCTGAGATTTTAAAACTTAACGTGTGATTTCAGCGAAATAGTAGAAAAAGTTTTCAAAAAGCTTTGATCCATTTAAAAGTTGGTTTTAGCTAATAGGAGTGAGCATCAGGCGGGTCAGAGCAGACAAAAAGCTTATCCATCATTTCTAAACAGGTTGGTTGGGGGGGTCATGAATTATGTTGCCATGGCAATTGGAAACACTAACAGTATTAAAATAACACAGAGCAGTTTCCTGCTCCTCCACCCTACTGGTTGAAAGTGGAATTACATCTGTCGTAAACAACCCTGCAGCAGCCTGCTGTAGCTAGTGCTAAAAACAAGCTAACATGAGCCAACTAATACTAAAATAAACTACAAAGTAAAAAGATCCACACTGTTGGACAAAAATGTTATTACTTAAAAGTCCAGTAGCAACAAAGCCAGGTCACCATCAGTCCGTGATTTTGTAGCCTCCTTTAGCTCCCTCAAACTAGCGTAGGCCGCGCCGATGTTCACTCTGGTTTTAGCTCTTTGCTTCACCTCCAAAGACATGGCAAGCACTGACTATACTCAGATGTTTATATTTTTAGTCATAAATAGGAGTCGGTTCTGGTCTCAAAGCCGGCAGGGATCCAGTTTGTTTGAGCTATAGTTGTGTTTGTATTCCTTCCAACAATTCTCTAAAACGCAATCATCTCTGGCCCGCTGTGACCCCCTGGTTCAGCTCATGCAGGTGTGGCTATAACACATAAACACGGATGGCAGGAACCATCAGAGATGATGTCATGTTTGTGAGGGTAGAGGAGGTGAGCTGTGCAACAAGAAGCCTATAATTAGTTTTTACTCAAATAATGCAAAAAGTCTCGAATTCAATGACTTTAACGCTAACTCCTCCTTCCATCTATCTGCACAAAACCGGAATCTGCTACCTGAATACCTGAGTAGGTGGGTTGCTGACAGAACTGCTCCTGTATGTGATGATCCAGATGAGTGGTGGGTCATTGGGGGTGTCATCAGAACCCCATTAACTCTGGGATGAAGGAGGACTGAGAGCCGGAGCTTCTGGAGGAATTACTCTCGACGGACACGTCCAACATTCCACGGAAGAAAAGGAAATCTTTCTCCTCTCTTTTTTCTAATCCTTCACATGTGGCGGCCTTTTATGGACATCAGGCATCTTTAATATTTGCACGGGTTTAGCATGTGCGTCGCCGTTCCCACAGCCGGCGTGCACAAGGATCGACCTTCCTCTGACCCGAGAGGCCTACAGAGAGACGGAAAGGGAGACAGGCTGAACTCCATGACAGTGAGACCGGGAGATGACTTGGAGAGAGACAGAGCGACGGGCACCAAGAAAACACATCAGCTGATTTATGCTCAAAGATTTACATGTGGGAAACTTCTAGAATGACCTTCGCTGGCAGGTCACTGAACTTTCTCAGCTTGATCAGATTCAGGATCTTTACTCAAACTGAACATTATCGTAGCTGAATAGCAGCTGAACAGTGACTAAAACCACCATTATTTACATTTCACTTATAGAGTCGTGTTACCAGAGGAGTCAAACACAACTTCACAGGCTGGTGGACCTGTCCCAGCATCCTCATTAATTAAGTAGAGGATTTATTTGACTCCCACGTAATCCTTTAAGCCTCCACCCCTCCATTAACCACCATGTCTGAACACATTACAATAAAACAAGTCTCCTCCAACCCATTACTTGTAGGGTGCTACTCAGCTGCTTGTTGGGACAAAGTTTAGGAAATAAATCACCACAGACAGAAACATTTGATTGGAAATGTTGGTTTAAGATATCCGAGGACTCATATTTCCCATGTCGTGGTTTAGATTATGCTGATTTTTAATCTGATTCTCTGGTTACAACAAGGCGCCAAAACCGTAGAGGCTCTAAAGATAATCTCATCAGATAATCCTACCGTGTGTGGTGTGCTAAGAGGGCTCTGGTCTGCTCAAAGCGCGTCTGAGCCGTAGATACCGGTGATATTCAACATGTAAGATCATCTTGGCCCATTTTCGAGGATAAATGAGCGTGCTGCCTGTTGAATGTGACATGTAGCCAATCAGAAAGCTGCACTCTTCCTCCACCTTGTTTGTTTTAATATTGTTTAAATGTTTATTCTACAGGTTAATATATTTATTTATTATTTGTTCACCTTTAATTTCAAACCTATTTTAAACTGTACCATACAACCAAGTAGCAATTAGCGGCTACATGCTAACATATAAGGTAACTGGGAAATAGCTAGCTGAAGGAGCTAACAGCTAATGTAGCTAAGTTTAAATGAGAAACAGCAGCAGTGTGGCTTCTGAAGCAGTTGTTTCTGGACTCCAACAGCAGAAATGTTTAAGATAAATCAGTTAGCAATGATCATGATCCAGTGGAAGCAGGCAGGCGTTGCCATAGTGACGTTAAAGGACCACACTCTGTGAGAACATCTGTTTTCCAATTAAACAAATTATGAAAAAAGCAAATGTATGAAAAAGAACCAAATAAAATTGAAAATAATTGCACTAAAAATAATTTGCCAGCGTACTTTGGTTTTAATGTTTTGTTGCTAAAAATGGGCATCAGACTCAACATGTGGTTGGGTGTGGCTTCTACACCACTTTGAGAACATTTGTGCTTGAAAACCAGGGTTGGCCCAAGCCTTTGTAGGGCCCTAAGCAGGTTTTCCGTTGGGGCCCTCATACCAGCAAGCAGTGTTGTGCCTGAACAGGTTCATTAAGCGATCGTTCATGAACTTGTTCATGTTTTTTGTGAACGTGAACTAAACTTGCTCGTATTTTGCTTGATGAACATTAAAGTGCGCACGCTCATTCCGTCATATGTGAACAGGTTCATGAGCGGCACTCGCTCACAGTTCGAGAGCTCCACCCTGCAAACAGTCAACGTCGCATGAACGTGCAGATCATGTCTATATTGAGTCCGTCGGTCTAGACCATGTCTGTAGGCCATCCTAACTAGGTCTTTGCACAGTGGGCAGGTTTCTATGGAGCAAAAACCATAGCTAAAAATATCCCGTTAACCATACACATTACAAAGTTTTTTGTGACGCTACCTTGGTGCTCATGGGGGGCCCTGGTGGTATGGGGCCCCCAAGCAGTCGCTTGACTCGCAAATGTCTAGGGCCGGCTCTGTTGAAAAGAAAATATGAGAATTAGCTACCTGTAAATTGAACACAATATTAACTAAAACTAATTTGAAGTGGAATTTCAGATGTAAAGAAAAGAGAAAAGGGCACTTCCAAGCTGGTAAATATTCTTTTAGCTAGCTTAGTATAAACCCAATGACTCCTCTTTTTTGTACTGAAAATCACACTTTGCTCTGAAGTGTGATTTTTCTACATGTATGTATTAGTAGAGACACATGCTGCAGGCCAGGGAGAAAATACAGCTAGTATATTTAAATAATGTTCCACTAAGGCTAAGCTAAGTTCATGCTATCAAAGGAGGCTAATGCTAGCTATTTTAATCCAATGCTGTATTGCAGATCTCTTTCTTGCGCTAATTAGTTTGTTATTGAAAACAGCTGCAGTTATTAAATATGTGTTTTTAAAACAAAAAGTCTATTTTCTTTTATTCCAAAAGCTGTTTTTCCTTTTTAGTGTTTTGTTAGATTTAACGTCTGGTCCAGAGGCGAAAATACACCTGCTGTGATTTTGAAGGGAACAGTTCCCAGATTGCCCCTCTTTCTGGAAAAGTGCTCCATTTTTGACAGAGAACCTTTTGATGCACATGCAAATAAAACTTGGATCAGGCTTCATCCAAAAGGGATGTGGCAATGTGAATAA
This sequence comes from Aphyosemion australe, assembly GCA_006937985.1. Taxonomy (NCBI): domain Eukaryota; kingdom Metazoa; phylum Chordata; class Actinopteri; order Cyprinodontiformes; family Nothobranchiidae; genus Aphyosemion; species Aphyosemion australe. The sequence continues at coordinate 472,191 of SSNS01000335.1, forward strand.
TCCATAGCATGCAAGCCAAAAGAATATAATCTCCCTTGTGTTGTCTTTTTTATTTCTCCTCTGGTTCTCCTCTCAACCTCACCCATCTCAAACATCTCATTCTTTCCCTTCAATCCCCTTTTTGTCCTCTTCGCCCACATTTCTTCCTTATCTACTCTTTTTTTCTTCACCCTCCCTTTCCAGTTGTTACAGGCCTCCTTGCAAAAACACCAGACGAGCGTGCCAAGATGGGTTTTACTACAGCTACCACGTCTGTCAGTGCATCCCCAAATACATGAAGTGGCCTTAAACAGAAAAGTCAGATGGAGGATGACCTTTGACCTCAAACTTCTTACCCTGAACATGTGGGAATGATGGTGGAAGTGGGGAGGGGGGCGTTCTTTTCGTCACTTTTCCAGGGAAACCTCGGTTGTTCAAGGAACGCCCTGGTTAAACGAAGAGGCAGACACGGCGGACTCTTGGGAACAGTTCCTTTTCCCTTTCTTCCAAACACACTCTCACCTGGAAAGCACCTCAAGGTTAAATAATGCACGACAACAAGGCTATTCCATGCAAGACGGGCATTTGCTCGCCACGACGTGTTGCAGCAAGAAGAATGCCAACCATCGAGCTGCCGTGGAGCTTATGCCTTTGTAAAATGGAATGTGAAACGAGATGATAATAAACCACTTGAGCTTTTCCAAAATAAATGAAATAATCTTCAGGTGACTTTGCAGGTTGGATGCCTTGAAAGAAAATATGAGACTGATGCATATAACCATCAACGATGAAGCCAATTTAAACTTAACGTGTTTACTTTGTTGCTCTGATTTATTCTCAGCATTGGTTAAAAAGATCTGAGTCTAGACTAATTTATCTTCACATACTCCAAGTGTTTCATTTGGTCTTCTTCATATTTAAAACAGTGACATTTTGACTGAATTGTAGGTAGTTGTAAAATATTGTATTTAAACCACTATAATAACTCGAGAACTGTTGTCTTCAAATGGAAAAATCCACGTCTCTTTATTCAAGTGGAAAATCTGAATTACGACTTTGCCTGCACTGCTGTATATTCATTTGAATAAATCAACGACAGTCATCAGACTGCTGGAATGCTTGTTTTGGGTGTCTAGAGTTACACTAAATGTTCATCAGAGGTGTTTTTGTGACGGAAATGATTGACGTGTTCTACCGGGGTTTAAATGACACGTTTTAAAGGTGATGGTGGTACAGTTATGCTAAATTACATATACGGGAATAACATTGAAAAAAATCTTGAGTAAAAAAGTAAATTTTAGTCTTGAGGAAATTTTAATCAAACTTCGGATCAGGGGTGGGCCATATGGCAAAAGTATATGATTTTAATTTATGGCAAATATTAGGTCATTTAAAACAATTATGCTAACTACTTTGTTATTGAACCATTTCTCAAAAATAGCTATAATAACTAATCATTAGTGGTCTTGCGCCAACTCATGCTAGTAATGCTAACATGTTGCTACAGCTAGCAATAAACCTAACCATGGTGTCACTCACCAAGAGCTAAAAAGCTAAAGCTAAAAACAGGATGTGTCTAAATCCAGGAGTACGGATTTTAAGGCCGATTAGTGACGAGGTTGTCCAAATTTGAAAGCTTTCACCAAATTTCAAGGGCGTCATATCCTCATGGGTAAAGGCTATCCCAGGATTCACCGAGGGCGAAGAACAAAAATGAAGGTGTTAGCGATCACGGAATGACCCGACCTACGGGGAATTTCATGAAACCTCACTGAAGCGATCAGGCTCAGAGTGGGTCACACCTAAAACTATCCGGACAGAAACAATTCCCTGTTCTATAGGGCTTGTGATCGTGTCGTCATCGGCCGCCATGTTGGAAGCCTCGTTACTTGTTTATTGTAACTTCAGACAACAGTGCGCACAGTTCTGCGGCTTCATTTAATCTATTATTCATTTGATCACTTATTATTCACCCATGGTAAATCGTTGCTGTGTTGTGAGGTGCAACAGCGCAACAACATCATGATCGCCAGTGAAAAAAAGGTAAAAAAAACTTCTTCTGCTACCCTTCTTATATGGGATGATAATTTTGATTGTTTCACTAGAAATACCAGCAAATGAAACATATACCTCTCATCCGGACATTTACATCCGCTCACACCACAAACAAGAAAGCCGAAAAATACCTTAATGCAGAGCTGCGGTAGCAGCAAGTTGTCGTCGGTGCTCCAGTCTTTGGTCTTTCATATGGATCCAAACCGTTTATAATCCTGATTTTGTCCACATACTGGTCCCTGGCTTCCTTATTTAATGTATCCCTGTATATTCCGCACCATTTTCGGGATTTTAACATGTTGTTTAACACATTCTTTCCCCCAAATCTGCTTCTTCTCTGCGATTTACTGTTTGTTTCCACGGTTTATTTACACCCGTGAGGCTTCCAACATGTCCGCCACGTCCCAGAATGCAATGCATAATCACGTGTGATCCCAAGCCCTATTAAAGGGACACTAGTCAGTTTTGGCTTGTTTTTAGCACCCCCTAGTGTTCGTTGGCAAAACCGAAAGTAAAACGTATCTCCTCACTGTGCGTTGGTCTTTTTAACACCTTAATCTAACTGCTGAAATGTCTCCTCAGTCTTCATTAGTGTCTACAGGAGCGGTTCATCACTAAATCAAACAAATCAGCTGTGTTCATGATCTAAAACATGCAGGAAACAGACTGCAGAGCCAGGTATGTCAGCTCAAATTTTTTCAAAGTCCCAACAGACCAGACCGGCAACTGTGAAGTTGCAAGTGTAATATTCTTGCCATAGAGGGCAATAGAGGCTGGGTGGCCTTTCATGGACCTTGTAAAGGGTCATTTCAGCACATACTGGCTCAAGAAAATGATTTAAAAATATGAAAAAGTGTCCCTTTAAGTGTTGAATGTGATGATTCGACGATCTCTCTGCTTTGGCAGATCAACATTCAGTTCCTTCAGGACTTTACTTCATCACATCACCCATCCCTGCTTCAGTTGTACAGCATTTGTAGATGTTTTTTCTTAACAGTGAGGAGCTGGCGTTTGCAGTGATGGTCCTAATAGCAGATGGCGTTTGGGCATTTTGAAAATGTTATCCCAACAAAACAACCTTTTTAAGTACAAAAACACATTTTTACCTCCTAGTACAAAACAATTGTTTCAAGATAAAAGACAATAAAATAATTCATGTACATCCCCGTTTCCCCAAACTGAGGTTGTTCAGTCATCTGCATCAGGTATCTATTCAGACCTTTTCCACAGAAATCCACTACATCTCACCATCTGTTCTGGTTTCCATACGTGCACTCCTGATCACGCTGAAGTAAAAAACTCGTTCTAAACACAAACTGGGTTCCTCTCACTGTCCGGCTTCACCCCGGCTCCTTCGGTCTCCCACAACAAACATCACTGACCCAACGGAAAAGCAAGGAGATCAACTTTCTGCCTCTGGAAGCATCTCAGATGTAGTTTTAATGGTTTGTTACAAACACACAGACTAATGGAAACATAAGCTTTACATTTCTATTGGTAATAAAGGAAGAGTTCAGGGAAAGGCTAAAGGTCACCTTAGACAAACTTCCTGGTTTCATCTGGGTACTAAACGTTTGTTTCGGTGTTGATGGAACAGACAAAACAACGGTTAGAATTGGAAACATTTTATTTTTTCCTTAAAGAACAAAATAGAAACTCAGCTCCTGCGTCTCCCATATTTAATAAGCCGTTGAAACTCTTCTGATTTATTTACAAAAGATAGAAAATAAAAGATAAATAAATAGAACCTGCTGCTGCTCCTCATGAAAAACACACAAGGCCTTCTGGGACCACGGCCATGTCCGCCGCGTCTTCAGCCGTGTCTGAAACAACGTTCGCTCTAATTATAATCACTCTGTTCTGATAGGAAAAGATAAACGTGAGAAAACAAATCAAAGTGAATCATTTAAATGATTACAGAGAAATGAAACGGTGGCACACTTTGTTAAATTAGATGTAGCTGTAAATAAAACTGTTCAGATATCTGAAATGAAACCGATTTGGAAGCTTTAAAGCAAAAATACACATAAAGCAAAAGTATTTAATGTCCTAAAGGCTGATCAGAGTTAGGGTTGGTGCACGCTGACCCCTACTGGCTACTCGCTGTAAGGACAAGCAGCACAGAATTGATGAGCCCCACAGGGATCTTTTTAAATAGTCTTTAAACAAGAATTTACACGTTAAAGCTTCTTAAAGAAGCCTCTGATACAGCAAACGTACGTCTGAGCTCCGTCTGAATTAGGTCTGGGAGTCCTAAGCCATAAAACTGGACTTGATGCTTGATTTTGTTTAAACAAATCAGAATCTTATGAGTGCAAAAGGCAAACAAAACTGTTCCTGTATGGCTTATGGTCATGAAGACTTAGCAGCCTCGCAGTTTTGCCTCAGTGTCATCATCTCACAGCTTCCAGCCTGATCTCCAACGAAGACGATACAGCTGGAAAACAGCACGGCGCTTCCAGAGCAGGCACTTCAGTACGAGCCGTCCCTCCAACTCCCTGACTGGCTTCAGTTCAGTAGTTTAGAAAACGGTGCCGTGTGATCCGCTGCTCTCAGGCTTCCCCACACACCGCAGGGAGCTTCATCTAAAGTCTTATGGTCTGCATCGCAGATGTACAAGTCTCCGCCCACACGGTCGAAGTATGATTCCTCCTGGGGGTCAGCGCAGGTCCACAGGTGTGTTCTCCGTCCAAAACCACAGCAGACTTTACTCCTCACATTCAACATTTACCTGGAACAGCCAAACAACACGAGGAATCAAACAACAAAACCTGGTAACTGAGCTTTTCTACTCAGGGGTTTCCACCAAACTGGTTCCAATGCTAAACGGATCTCCATTAGCATCAACTTCCCGTTCCACCACCGGATCGCTGGGCCAAAGGACAAAACGCTTTAGTTTGGGAGAAAATAAACCTACAACCAATAAAAATCTCTAAAGTAGTTTAATTTAATCCTCTGCTTAATTTAAAACAAAACACTGAAGTTTCTCGTTGGTCTTAAATCACCAGTAAGTCACCACTAAAGCAGGTCAAACTGCCTAACCTCTAAAACGGCTGCTTGTTATTCACAGCTGCACCAATCAGGCCCACTTTACAGAGATCAGAGGCCGACTGTTTCCATGTTAGAACCTAAAAATGTTTATTTCATCGTTAGCAGAGCAGAGATTTTAGACGATCTGGTTATTTCTGAATAAATTCCTTATACATAGATATGCAGTGTTAGTACCGCTTCTCAAATATACTCTGTAGCTACACGACCGTCTGGTTTCTGTGTTTTATGAAAGATTAAAGGTGTTGAACGCTTAACCAACAGACATTTGCTGTGGTCTCTAGTAGGAATCAATGTCTTGTAAGTCGTACTCTGGGGGAAAAAATACACCAGGGCACCATTTTCAGGAACTAGAAGTGAGCCACATAAGAGGAGAGCTTCAGATGGCAGGATCTGGAGTCTTACTTCCTGATCTGTAGACATCTCTCCCCTGATTGGCTAACAGCAACACGACTCTACCACTGACTGTTTGCTCTGCAACGTTGATGTTTTATCTCCACAAATAACACAAGCCTGGAGGAGTTTTGCTGTGTGGTGGAGTTGCTAATGCTAACGGTTAGCTTCTACTAGCTGAAGTGACACTAGCTACGTTTACATGGACACAAGTAATGGAAATGAACGCCCTATCAGATCAAAAATTCTTCATGTAAACATGTCAGTTGGAATATTCTGATTCGATACGGCCCGATCAGAATGAAATCATTATTCCGATTGACGTCCATGAACACACCCATTCAGATTGTTGGAGTAAAATAATGCCTGCATGTGTGCAGCTTCAGCGCAACATCTTTCCGCCCTTGCAGACGCTCAGGACAAGTGGAAAACATGGCAGCAGGTAAACAGAAGTGGTCGTCTGCCGACACTATTTTTTTACTGGAAACACTACAGGAGCTCATTATTGAACGTCTCGATGGGCGAAAGGCTAGAAATGCCGAGTTATACACTCAAGTGCATCTAAAGATGCAGGCAGTGGGAATTCACCGAAGCTAGAGATTAAGAAAATAAAATGCGAGGGAAAAGAAGTGCAGGCAAGATGCTGTTTGTTTACAATTTTTTTTCCAGGAAAGACAACTCTGCATGCTCAGCCTATGGTGCGTGCATCACGGCATGATCGGATCATTTCAGGAGATAGGTGTAGGAGACTATTTTCATGTTCAGCCTGCATGAAACACTCAGAGTGACCCATTAGAATCAGAGATAATCATTACATGTTTTTTTGGTGTTCCACAGTTTTATAAAACTGTGTTTTACCATTTAGATCAACTTAAGTCTTATTCTAGCATCGTTTCCTAGCCTGGACCTGGGGTACTGGGCTGGACTTCAACCTTCAAAATTTGAATGCTTCATAAACACCGTTTGAAACGTTGTTTATAAGCACCGATGGCTGTTTTAAACCACCAGCGGGCCTTAATGGATCATGTTTGGTGTGTTTATTAAACACTGATTGTGACCGCTCTTTACTGACCTCCAAACACTGACTGGTGTTTAACGTGGTTTATAAACCTGGTATATTAGCCCTGGAACCTCTTTGGTGGATAACCCCGTCAGACGGTTCGCTCACCCTCGTCGTCCGACTCAAACCCAAACAAGCTGGAGCACTTCTGCAGCCGAATGTGACTCTGTAGCTCCTCGGTGCTGCTGAACGTGGTGAAGCAGTTGGCACACCGATGTCTCTGATGAACAGTTTTCACAAAGATTGGTTGGANAGGAACACCAACACTGTGTTGGACCAGCACCTCCTTCCTCCGCTTTGGCATGGTGGTGTACTTCTCATGCAGGTAAGCCGTTGGCGGCAGACGCATGTGCGGCTTCTTGCCGTACTCGGCGAGAACTTCCTTAGACGGCGTAAATGCAGAGTCATCACATGTTGGTTCTCTGTTAATCAACAGAGTGTGACTAGAAATGTCAATAGCAAATTTTTCTGAGGGGCTTTTGTCTGCCTTGCCACCTGCTGAATGACCCTTAGATGAAGGGTTTGCAGACTTCTTCATCGCTGTCGGATCACGACTTTTGCACTTTTTCTTGGCCGTTTTTTCTGCACCATCTTTACAGGTCAACTTGCGCTTCTTGCTAGCCTCAGACTTGTTTGATTTCTTACATTTCTTACATTTGTCCTTTACCTTGGGTTTCCTTCCTCCTGGGTCTGTGGAACAAGCCTGCTCTATGACATCAGTAGGTAAGGTCGCAGCAGGTGTGTTGGGTGCTTCGTGAGAGGCCTCCTCTTTTCTCTTCTCCTTCTCATCCAGGCTGCTCTTTATTAACCTCTGCAGACCCTGTAATATCCCTGCCGCTCCTCTGGCCTTATCCTGGCCTTTGGGCTCAGATTTTGACCGTTTCGAGGCAGGAATGTTGTCTTTGCTTTTGCCTGAAGGGTTTTCTTTAAGCTTTTGCTCTTGTTTTTTCTTCTTCTTCGTCGTTGCCTTTCCCGGTTTTAACGAGGTCCCCTTCTCCTTCTCTTTGACGACAGGGACCTTTGGGCCCTCCAGAGTTTCCTCTGTGGTTACAGCCTGGTTTAAGCTTTCCAGTGCTGAAACAAGCACCGAGTTCTGAGTTGAATCTGGGTTCTCCATGTCCGTTATCAGCTGGTCACCAGCAGAACGTTCCGGTGCTTTGTCTTCTACCTGTGGGACAGGTTTGGACTTGGCTGGCTGTTTTGAGGGAATGGTTGGTTTTTGACTCAATTTAACGGCTTTTTTGATGACTCGGACTTTTCCATTCTTGTTATTTTTCGACTTGCTGGAGTCTGAAGGAGCGTGATGATTCCTCTTGAGGACCTTGTCCCGTTTCCCATCCCTAGGCTTCTGTCGGAGTTCTGAGGTGACTGGAGTCCTTGCTATGTGCTTGTCCTCTGACTCTGAGGACCTGGAAGAACTTTTGACTTCATCTTGGGGTTGCTGCTTGTTCTTTTCTTCTTTTAGCCTGACGCTCGTTCTTAACGTGACGGTTTTTTGGCCAGCAGTGAGGTTTTCATTGAGAGCTGCCTTATTTAGACTGAGAAGTCTTGCTCTTCTTGTAGAACGTCTTCTGGTTATACTGACCTGCACTTTCCTTAGTTTATACTTAAATCTGCTCCTGTGTTTTAACGATGAGGCAACTTTTCCAACTTTGTGAGAGTCCAGGCTTGCTTTTGTTTGGCTGGCTTTCCGTAACGTTTGTCTCAATCTAAGATGGCGGCGGGCAGGTTGTACAGAAATGTCGTTTTCTGAGAGATGTGTCGACACCCGCGACTCTGTGCTCTTGCTTTTCTGCTTTAGTTTGCTTTCCTTCGCTCCCGTGATGGCAGTAACTGGATCTTTTCTCAGAGAGTCTCTTGTTTCCTGTTCCTTAAACCTAAGGGTAGACTTTATGCTCTCTGCACCGTTTCCAGCATTGGGCTCAGCGTTATCCTCTAAAGTCGGATGATTCTTGCTAGCTGGAGTTTTACTAAGGTTGTCAGCCGTTTCTGCGTTTGCATTCTTCTTCATTTTGATGGACTTGGAGGAATAATGCTCTCTTTCATGGAGGTTCAGAGCCCAAAGACAGATGAAAAGTTTGGGGCATCCAGGGAGGCAGCACATTGCCTGCAGTGGATCGTGCTTTCTGGTGTGGCGCCTCATCTCGATTCCAGTTTTGAACCTTTCCGTACAACCCTGGTGGAGACACGGGTACCGTGGAATGAGTCGGTGTCTTTCCACGTGGTGCTGAAAGTGCTCGAAGCTCCATAAAACTCTCATGCAAATACTGCACTTGTTCTCAGCAACCCGGAACGCCAGCTCCAGAGGTCTGACGTCTCCGTGATGCTCCTCGAGAGCGTGGTACAGGAAGGTGACTTTGTTCTTCGAGATGTCCGTACACCAGGAGCATCCATCCACAGGACAGCAGAGTTTTTCCACATCTTTCTTTTGAACTGTTTCCATGCTTGGTTTTGGGACCTTTTTCAGATTCTGGGTCGACTCTTGTTTCTTTCTATCCTCTGTGGAGGTAAGGTCCTTGTCAGGCTGAACGGATGCTGAAGAGTCCGTCTCTAACTGTTGGTCTTCTTGGAGGCTTGAGTGTGTAACTTTAGCCGGCTTTCTTTGAGAGCTCTCCTGGTGTACAGAGCCCTTCTTTTTACCAAAGTCCTGTTTCACTCCGATATGTCCGTTTAGCCTGTGGCTAGTTGCTTTAGCGCTCTTTGATGGTTGTTGCTTGTCTGGTAACGATGGACCACTTGTTTGTTTGTGACTAGATCTTAACGCTCTGGATTCCGATGGAATATCATCGGAGAAGCTTTCAGGACAGTCAGCGGTTTTCTTCACCTTCCCTTTACTCTGAAGTCCAGACGGCGTCTTTGCTTTGGTTTTGGGAGTGGAGGTATCTTTGGTGAGCGGGTGTTTTTGAGCTTTGCCACCAGCTGGAGGATCTTTGCTTCTCTTCAGCTGTTCTATGTGATCAGACAGGTGCATCATGGCCAACAGGTCGTCTTTGAAGATGATCCTACAGAAAGTGCACTCGTCTTTGCGGTAATGCAGCATAGCGTGCTCGACAACACGAGCTCCCTTAAAGTCTTTGTTGCAGAAGGTACAGAAGTGGTCCAAGTGGGATTCTTCCGTTTCTGGTGGCGTCTCCAGAAACTCTTCAGGTATGTCTGAATGAATATCGTCTGGGTTTGCTTTTCCTTTATTACCTTGTGTGATAACTACTGCAACATCTTGTTCTGATACAGAGCATCTAGAGCTAGTTCTGCTTCTCTGACCAGCGCTAGACTCTTTGGGTGCGCTACCGTCTGAAACTATACGTTTGTCTACTCCTGGATCTGGATCAAGCAGCTTTAGTGAAGGTTCCTTAACCATCTGAGGAGAAGCGTCCCCTACTCCAGCGTCGTTCTTTGTTTCAGATGGTTTATGTGTTGGGACCATGTATTTCACGGGGCTCCAGTCGTTAGAAGGCACGTTTGCTGCTCTGTGCTGTGAACCCTCTACGACGTCTATGGTGGAAACACCCTTTTCTGTAGTGCCATCATCCTGAGATTGCACTGAATTGAAGTCTTGCTCCCCACCTTCAAGATGAACATCTGGACAGTTTGACAACACAGAACCAGCATCTCCACCGACTGAAGCACTGGGACTTCTGGAGCCTGGATGGACCTCGTCGGTAGCTCTCTGTTTATTCTCACCTGCTGCTGTGGTTTGGGCTTTAGAGGCATCTTCTCCCACCGAAGCTTTGGACATAGAGTCTAAAACTGGAGACTGTGAGGCGATGGTGACCTTCATTTCCACGGCTGGCTCCTCAAAGTGCTCTCCTCCTGTAGCAATGATCTGAGGTTGTGGGACATCTGATGAAGTCTGTAAAGGCGTGCCTTCCACCTCAGCAGACGTGTTTTCAAAGGCCTTGCTTTGGAGGTCTTTTTCTGGGGTCTGAGGCGAGGGGATCCTACTAGAATCTGGAGGTTTTGTGTCTTTTTCAACTCTAGTTCGTTCAGGCTTTTCAGAACGCTCCCCCGCTGACGAGGTTTTCCTCATTCCCGTCTTTGTACGCTGATCTTTAAGGACTTTTTCAGAAACGTGAGCTCCATCCTCCTTAGCTACGTGTGATGACTGAGGGGCAGAACCAGCTCTCAGCTCGGAAACAGGCTTCCCACAAGACTCTCCTCGTGAATCCCTGGATGGAATTCCCTGCACCGACGAGCGTGTGATTGTGGACACAGATACGTGAATACTAGATCCGTTGCCTTTTCCCTTTTGTCGTCGGGCGTAGCAGTGCAGCTGTTGTACGAGCATGCTAGCGTCGCGCGCTCGGAGAATCACCTCCTTGCCGTGTGCCGTCTTGCTGGGCGGGGATGTGTCAGGAAATTTGACCGTAGGTTTATAAAGCAGCACTTGGGGGAACCCCCTGTGTCTGTTGCATGCATCTTCAGAAAAGGACTCCATCAGTTCGTTGTCTGGAAGAGAAAGCTCCAGAATTACTTTTGGGGGGGGCGCTGGTTTAACACAGTCCAACGAAAAGCCGTTCTGGTGCTTTTTGTTTTCCCTCGCCTTTAGCAGAGTCTTTACAGAAGGTTTCAGTTTGGCGTTCTTGATCTGGACGGTTGGAGATCGTTTCATGACGCACGATCGAAGGTGTCTTTTCTGTTTCAACATGTTCTTTTTCATCTTCAGAGGAACGTTCTCTTCCAGAGCTCCTGAGTCCTCCAGTAGCCACCTGGGCTTTTTAATTCTCCGTTTTGGTAGATTCTTCTCAGAGAACTTCGGACTCCGTTTGTGATCTTCATACCTTAAGGCTAAGCTGCTGTGTATTCTGTCCAGCTGCCAAAATGAGCGCCTCAAAGTGGAAGAAGCTTCCTTCAAAGATCGTGTTCCTTGGTCTCCTTTCCTCCTAAGAGAATGGTCATGTAGGCGTGATTTTCCTGCGCCCATCTTCAGTCTTTTGGAGGCAGTGTCTCGGTCTTCTTGGTGTCTCTTTTTAGCTGCAGCTCCTTTGTGACATACTGACGCACACGACCCGAGAGCAGGCTCTTTGGTGCAGTACTTGGAGATCCATTTGTCCTCCTTGATCTCATCCAGAGCAGCGTTAACCACCTTCTCGCTCAGCAGCTTCAAACAGTTGGTCCGCAAAGCCACGAGGTTCCAAAGCTCCGGGTCAAAATACAGATCCTTCTTCAAGACCTGAGAAAACAAGAACAGGTGTTACAGAAACGATGGTACAACCAGACCTTTCTATCATAAAATAATCACACACACACACACACACACACACACACACAGTTTTGCATTTTAAAAACTTGAATACATGAAAGCCATTGAAGCCATAACAAACCAGCACTTAGACCTCCCCAGCATGTCTGACGTTCATTACGCCGTAGAGTGTCTCCGCTTCATGTTGCTGATGGGGAGACATTTTCTTCCCATCTGTATCCACCCATTCCCTGTCTGTTTATTCCAGACTGGGAGGTGAGAAACTGCATAGCAAGGATCCTTGCTAGCATATTATTCTGTCTGCGGATGTCTGGAGACACGCAACGCCATAATCCGTGGTCGCAAGGGCTCTGCAACAGGCTCGCAAGGACGGACAGCGTAGAGCCCAATTTTCCAACTATCCACTGTAAGTGACATAGACCACAAGCCTGTGATTGGTCAGGATGACTCTTCCTTTATCTTAGTCAACAACACCACCATCTCCCCTCAAAACCATAAAACGAGAGCCAAAGATGTATCTGGTGGCAGACACGGAGCAGACTGAAGAACGTCTCGCAGAAAAAGTCAGACGATATAAATGTTAATGCAATCGTGACCGAAGGAGCACCAAGATAGGCAGCAGACGTATTCGTGTCAGGAAATGAGAGGAAACGTGGGACTGGAGGTGGTGACCGGGTGTAGAGGTGGAGGGGAATGAGGGACAAATGTGTCCGTGTTAAAAAGTCTCTGAAATACATAAACACACTAGAGACGTGACTGCATTGATACTCCAGAAAAGCACTACGCCCCCTGCTGTCCTTTTGGTGAACTGCTTCACAACACTGACACACCAATGGGGCAGCAGCCTAAGCAGAGAGGCCCAGACCTCCCTCTCCCCAGCCACTTGGGCCAGCTCCTCCAGGGGAATTCCAAGGAGTTCCCTGGCCAGCTGAGAGACATAATCTCTCCAGCGTGTCCTGGGTCTTCCTTTAGGTCTCCTCCCGGTTGGACGTGCCCACAAAACCTCACCAGGGAGGCGTCCAGGAGGCATCCTAACCAGATGCCCGCGCCACCTCAACTGGCTCCTCTCCATGTGGAGGAGCAGCGGGTCTACTCCGAGCCCCTCCCAGATGACCGAGCTTCTCACCCTATCTCTAAGGGAGAGCCCAGACACCCTGCAGAGAAAACTAATTTCAGCCGCTTGTATCCGTGATCTCATTCTTTTGGTCACTACCCAAAGCTCGTGACCATAGGTGAGGGTAGGAACGTAGATCGACCGGTAAATCGAGAGCTTCTCCTTCTGGCTCAGCTCTCTCTTCACCACGACAGACCGGTACAACGCCCGCATCACTGCAAACGCAGCACCAATCCACCTATCCATCTCACGCTCCAGAACCCATTATGGTCTCTTATGGCAAATCTGGACCAGGTGAGGGGCCAGACCAACAACGGTAAGGGTCAGAAAGGTACTCCGACATCTTTACCAGACTAGACACAGAGCTGAACGATTTTAGGAAAAGCTTTCGATTCAAATCGATTCTCAAGTTTCTTCAAATCAAGCTTCAGCACAATATTCACAATGTAGAGTAGCATTTACAAGCATGACATCATAAATGTCACCATACCATCAAAACATTAAAGCTAGTACTCTAATCCTGCAGGAATGAAAGGGTGTTTTTTGTCGAAAAAAGGTTTCACGTTAACCCCGAAGGTTTCACGTTAACCCACGCCGATACCAGGTCAACAAGGTTTTCCTCACAAAAATGAATATCGTCTAATAACTGATGCAGAAAAAGAATAAGAGAGAATATGATACAAAAATCTGCCGTACCTGCAGGGTTTCAAAGCGAACGTTATTCCCGATGGAGCTGTCGTCCACGTGGTATTCCTGATCCGGCAGCATGTACAGGAGGTACACCATCTTGTAGGACTCAACCGTGCGCTCGGAGAAGAAGACCAGGAGAGCACAAGCCCGGCAGACCTCCAGGTCGTCGGGCAGCAGGCCGGCGATGGTCTTGTAGATACAAGTTTTTGTGATGACATCACAGGGCAGACGAGACCGCAGGGCGCTGGCACAGAGCTCCACGCAGAACTGGACCCCATCATCACCCACCTGCAGGACCAATCATCAGTTAGAGGCTGCATCACGTCCCATCACGCAGAAAACAGATGTTTACGTTTGTGCCGTACTTCCTGCAGGACGGCTCTGATGAACGGGAAGATGGATTTAACGTTTGTGGCAGAGAGCATCAGCCGACGACATTCCTCCAGGAGAGCCTGCTTGGATTTGTTTACCCGACGGTGAAGACTCGTCCACACACACACCAGTTTACTGGAACAGAGGAGACGCGTCATTAGAAACGGTTGCTTGTGACCGTACAGAACACACGGTTACACGTAAACATCTGCCACGTTTGTGGGAATCTGGATGGACTTATGAATAAACGGACCACAGGTAGAACATGTCGCCCCTCTGGAGCTGGTGAGACAGGAAGGCAGCACTGAGGGCCAAGAGCACCTCGTTCGTCTCTTCACGCTCGAGGCTGCAGACGATGTTTACGGCATCTTTACCGCTAACGCCAGCCACCTGCAGACGGTAAACACACCATGAGAACAACAAAACACGACAGAATCGAGCAGCAACGGCGCCCGCCGTACCTCCTCGTGAAGGCGTTCGTGCTGGGATGTTCTACAAAGCCATGAGAGGTAGACCTGGAGGAAGAACAGGTGCTGTCTGGCAGCAAGATGGAGCACACAGCATTTAGCCAGGGCCATGGCCTCCGCCACGCGTCCGCGGGACAACAGGTAACGCACACGGAGCTCCAGGAACGCTGGCAGCTCTGATGTGATGCAACGCTCCACTAAAGGAAGGAAGGAAGGAGTTTTAGTTCCACGATGGAACAACAGAACAGTCAGTCACAGAATACACCAACGTGAGCCCACCTTCATGCTGAGGTATTCTGGACTCGCTGAGGATGGCCTGTAAGGCTGGACTGGCCCACGGACCGCCGTCCCGGACCAAATGCTCCACCTGGAGCAGGTAAACATTCTCATACTTTGCCAGAACCGAGTGACATTCCTGGAGGAGAGCGAGGACAAGAAAATAAAAAAGGCTTGGTTTTCTTTACAGGAACCACGACTACGAGTCTCTAGGAGATCCAGAAATCAGGTTTCTGATTCTTTTACAAACACGTCTGTCAGACTCACCTGGAATGTGGCGCTGAACTCTTTCAGCGGCTCGGAGCTGAATTCCTTTTGGTCAAAGAACAGCAGCGACTCAAAAATACTCCTGAGACAAACAGGAACAACACATTTGTTACTTATAGTTCTGATTTAGAGACACTTCAGGCTCATAAACGTGTTTCTGGAGCCAAAGATGGAGGCTTAGGGGTGAGGTCAGCTGACCCGTGATCACTAAACCATATTTACGACGGTAAACGTTGACCCCACCGACGGGAAACTGGTGAAACTTTTAATTTCTACTATATACTATAAACCCAAGAGTAAAAAACACAGATCCTCTCATCTGAGACGGTTTTCAATCACAACGTCCAAAACCCAGAGATGTGAGGCGACTGAAGGGAAACTCTCAGGTGTGTCGGCGTA
This sequence comes from Aphyosemion australe, assembly GCA_006937985.1. NCBI lineage: Eukaryota > Metazoa > Chordata > Actinopteri > Cyprinodontiformes > Nothobranchiidae > Aphyosemion > Aphyosemion australe. Next base: position 487,511 of record SSNS01000335.1, read on the forward strand.
CTCACAGAGCCAGGCTGCTGATGGTCTGCTGCACCTGGTCGCACCTGGCGGTGAAGAGGGTGGACGCTCGAGAAAAATAGCAGAGAGCCACGTCAAGGATCCTGAGCTGGGGCAGCGGGGCCTGGCAGCGGGAGGCAAACTCCTCCACCACCTGACACAGACAGGGAGACGACAGGGACACAGACAGGGAGAGGACAGGGACACAGACAGTCAAGTCAACTTTATTTATAAAGCGCTTTACAAACAGCATGAAAGCTGACCAAAGCGCTTAACAAACCAAAATAAAAACAGTAAAAACAACAGCAATTTGCTAAAATGCTGAAAATAAGTTATGATAAAAGACTCATAATAAAAGAAATAAAAACAAGTAATTCAAACTGAATTAAAAGCAACTAAAAACAGATGCACTCTCAAACTGAATTAAAAGCGACTGAGAACAGATGAGTCTTTAATAACGATTTAAAACCAGAGAATGAGGGAGCCATCCTAATCTGAATTGTGTATTCCACAACCTTGGGGCTGCTACGGAGAAAGCTCTGTCACCCCTGAGCCTCCGTTTTGTTCTCAGCACCTCCAGGAGAAGCTGGTCAGCCGACCTCAGGGACCGAGACGGGGAGTGAACAACTAAAAGCTCAGAGAGATACTGCGGGGCAAGGCCACGGAGAGCTTTAAAAGCCAATAAAAGCACCTTAAACTGAACCCTAAAATCAACAGGCAGCCAGTGCAGGGAAGCCAAAATTGGGGTGATGTGATCCCTCTTTCTCAAACCCGTCAATAGGCGTGCTGCTGCATTTTGCACCATTTGAAGACAGGAGAGGTGAGACTGAGGGAGACCAAGGTACAGTGAGTTACAATAGTCAAGGCGTGAATTAATAAACGCATGAATCACTGTCTCAAAATCATGCTTGGAGAGTACATGCTTAATCTCCCAAACAGGGAGAGGGACACAGACAGGGAGAGGGACAAAGAGACGGTTTGAAATCAGTCAGGTTCAGATCTGAGACAGGACAGAATCTTTGGACTGGAGCCAAGTGCACTGGTCACCAACAACAACAACAATAATAATAATTCTTTAGCACTAATGACACTGTCGTTCTACAAAAGCTAAAGAGACATTTTTAAACATTAGAAGGTAAAAAAACGTTACTGACACATTTCTGCCGTTTTAAGGACGATGAACTGAAACGATTATTTATTAAACCCAGAATAAAAACAGATTTTTTAATAAATCAACAGTAAAAGATGCAGAAACCCTCCTGAACGTAGCAGCTGCCACAATCAGGTCTGAAGCTGTTTAACAACAGCACAAAGAGGCGGGAGACGTTTTACTGAAGCGTCCACACACCTGTCCTCTAACGGGGGACAGGGAGCGTCCAATTAGACGAATAATCAAAAGGTCCTGACATGAAAACATCACCAGCTGCTTTATTTAGCAGCTGCTTTACGTGAAATCTGATGGATTCATTAGAATAAAACCTGATGAACATCAAAGTAAAAGTTAAGTATTTAGCTTCTTTAAAGACACCTGGTTGCACTCCTGATTCGTCATGAACAGAGAATGACCCCACCTTTATACATCCAACCAGAAAACGTCTAAAAGCATCAAAACAAAACGAGACAAACCCTAAAATATCTGCAGGTAACTGAAACGATCAAGGGGATTAAAGCCAAACGGCTCAGTGTGTTTATTCTTACTGATAAATGAGAAAACCTGTGTGTTAAAGCCAGATTTACACATGATCATGTTTTAGTCCTGCTTTTACACACACACACACACACACACACACATAGTCATTTCATAGAATCGCTGCCTCTTTGTAGCTTTGATGGGAAATAATTTTGTTCATCTGTGTCCATAAACACAATGAAGGCTAGTTTTAATATGTGATTTAATCATTTATGATACAGATTCATCTGTTTGCCTGGTACGTCTCCTTTAAGCAGGACTCTGAGGGGAAATCTTTATCTAAAACACAGAAATGAATAAGGTATTCTGCTAAAATTAGAATTTATTCTCACAACAAGGATCACATTTGATTTAAAGACATTTGTGTAAATGAAGGTCCTTGTTTTTCTCAGAAGAAATGAAATAATACTTTGGTTTGTGTCATTATTACTTACTATTGAAATCCAAAAATAAAACACTTAAATACAGAAAAGACCCACAAAGGTCTGCATACTCATGTATTCATTAAAAAGTTATATACAAATAAAATGTTTTTCTTTTCCACTCAATAGAAACTGAAATGTTTCTTTGTCCAAATGTGAAAATGCAAATAAATCCTGTATTAAAGTGACATCAGCTCATTATTACTGTTTAAAACGAAGCTCCAGATTTTCTGCTAAACGAGTAAACAACATGTCGGCAGGATGACTTTAGATCACTATGAACTAGACTCTTTCCAGAGTGATGTGCAGAAACAAAAACTACAGTAAGACTTCTTTCACCTTTCATATGGTGTTAATGAACACCTGGATGCTTCAGGTCAAACGTCACTCATTGGTCATAAAGTCATCAATCAACTGGATTCTCATCTCCTTAATTCCTGCAGGTAAGCAGCTTCTGTATTATTTACATAAATATACATGCACCTGTCCACGTGTGGCTGCATTACCGTGATAACTTTATTAAAAGGACCTCATCCTGTTTTTAGCATTTCCTAATATGTAATAATTAAAGATGCACGACAGTAATTAAAGAAAATAACCCTCTATCTATCTATCTATCTATCTATCTATTTGAGTTTTGCTTAAGTTTTTTATCATGAAAAAAGAAAGAAACTGTTTAATTTTAACAACAGACCATATTAAACTGGTCAAATATATCGACACCAGTATTTAAAACTAGACGAACTTAAGACATTTAAACGCTTTACTCTCAACTAGAAAAGACAACAAAACATTTAGAAAAGGAGCTAACTCTCTTCCACCGCTGAGTCTTGACCACATTAAAAACACCTACCAGCTAACTTGAGAGTACATTCTGAGCTAGCTGGGCTGCTAGCGCCAACAGCTACTATACTTAGCTAGATATTAGCGATTATTGTCAAGTTTGACTCGTTTCCTGATTATTAAAATCGTGACCCTCTGCGTGGGGGTTGGTTTTCAGTCACTGATAGTTTTAAATGTGTATTCATAGGCTTTTTGTAAAGTAGCTTAGCTCCGCTGCTAACAGTAGTAGCCGTTAAATGCCAGTTCTGGGGGAGGGGAGTCGGCTAACATTTCTGCTCTTATCTTCGGTAACAAGCCTTGGCATCGGCCCGCAGGAGCAGCTTCTTACCTTGCAAAAGTCAGAGCAGAACGGTTCGCTGTCGGTTCCGAGTTGGTCACCTGAATAGCGGCTTAATAGGCTCTGTAATTGTTTTGCTAGCCCCTCTGAGTCGCTCGTACTGCTCCCCTCCGCCATACTGACCGTCTAGCCTTGCTCGTAGCTGCTACCACACAACACAGACATCGCCATCATTCACGGCGCTGATTGGATGCTGCTATCGTTTAGGG
>SSNS01000335.1:497172-508273 GCA_006937985.1 Aphyosemion australe
ATTTCTGTAAATTATTAATTATTAACTATTGCTAACGGTTTAACGAGTCCTGACCTGAGTGTTACCAACATCTCACCTTCTCCATGCTCATCTTCTCCGGCATGACGATGATGCAACGGTAGCCTTTCACAGCTGCAGCCAGAGCCAGTCCGATTCCTGAGGGAGGCAGGAGTAGGTTTTATAACACACACACACACACACACCATTGTACTTATCTCTTAGTGAGGACCATCCATTCACTTCCATTCATTGTTTTTCATGTTAGTGACTGTATCTAACCCTAACCATAACCAGTTGCTGTATTTCTAACCCTAGCCTCAACAAAAACTTAATTCACACCAGACCTCTAAACCCAACAGGTAAGCTTTTAAAAAAAGTGAGGACCACAAAAATGTCCTCACTTTGTTGGTAAAAATGTTGTTTTGGTCCTCAGTATGTAGTAAGTACAAGAACACACACACTCTAAGGAGTTACCCGTGTTTCCGGAGGTGGGCTCGATGATGGTGTCTCCAGGTTTGAGGTCTCCGGCTCTCTCAGCATCCTCCACCATCCGCAGGCTGATGCGGTCCTTCACGCTCCCCCCAGCGTTGAAGAACTCACACTTGGCCACTAAAGTAAAATCATGTTTAGCGTGTGTTTTAGAAGCTAACCTGACTCCAGTAAACACCCCCCACCCCCGTGTTTACACCCATCGTGTGTCATGGTTTATGGATGTGCCTCGGCTGTAGGGACGAATGACTCACATATTTCACATTTGAGTCCAAATGCTTTGGGGATCTTGTTGATCCGTACCAGGGGCGTGTCTCCGATCCGGTGCAGGATGTTTGGTAGGATGGTGGGAGGCGCGGCCCTGGGAGGAGCAAAGGGAGGAACCACAAACGGTTTTATGTACCAAAGGTGAGAGGACACGTGTCTCTGCACGTCTCCCCGGTTGGGTCAGGTGTGACTCATGTTTGTTTACGAGTCTAAAACTCACTTCTGAACTTGTGGATGAGGGGAATCTGCTTTGGAAGCTCCAAGGCTCCACGTGCAGCGGCTGGGAAGGTCCGGTCGGATCCATTTCCTGTCAGGAGACGTGTGCTTGGTGCCGATCTGAACGGTTCTGCCGGAGCCTTCGTGGGCCTCCACCACGGTCAGCTTCTCCACACCGTTCAGGGGGAAGGGGCCCTCCTGGAGCTTGGCCTCTCCGTTGCTCTGGCCCAGCAGCTTGGCGGCGTGCGGACACACGGGGCTTTTCACCAAAGCCTCTTTGGAGGAAGGAACCGCTGGCATGGCTCAGGCTGGAGAACAGGAAGCAGGATTACGTAACCTGGTGAAGCGTTATCTAGGAGATAAGTTACAGATAAAAACATCAACAGACCCGTTCCACAAGCATAAAGAGAAGACCTCTCTTTGATGGAGCTGTGTGTGTGTGTGTGGGTCATCATTATCCTGTTCTAAACAAAACGAGGGTCCGGGTCTGGGGGTACCAGCTCCAGCAGAGGACCATCCTCCCCCACCCACCTCCACCAGGACACATAATCCCTCCTGGCTCCTCTCGTCATACTCTAAGCTCCTCCCCCTTCTCTAAGGCTGACCCCAGCCGCCCTACGGAGGAAACTCATGACCTTCACCAGTAAAGCACCTCCATACCACGACACTGCCTCCTCCGTGCTTTACACCTGGAACCAGAGTCCAGAGTCTTCTACTTCCTGACCAGTGTCTGTTCTGCAGAAGGTTCCTGAGGCTGGGCTGACCCTGACCTTCTGACTCTGACCTTCTCCTCTGGAGCAGAGCTACCCGTGTTATCAGGTGTGTGTGAGCCCAGAGACTAAACAAACACTGAAGCTTCCCCTAAACACACGCCAGTCTGCGTCAACATGAAGAACAGACCATCATGCAGAGTCACTTCCTCTAGTTAATGCTGAGTCATGATTGCGCGGAAATAAAAAGTGTGATGTCACTCTGGGACGGGTGCTGTTGCCCCTCCCCCTTTACTTCCTCCTTATTCTGCACTGATCGTTTCACCACGTCACCATGAGACGGCATCAGAACCAGGAGCAGCCTCCTCCAATCACGACTCAGGAGAAAACAGAAGTGAGCTGCTGGCTGGTTCCGGTTCTGCTGAGATTGCATCAGTCAGAAAGAGCTAGGGAGCAGAGTTTAATAACGGCGTTAATCAGCTTTACACCTTGGTAGAATTAAAAGTTCAGTCGGTTCTCATTACAGATTCATACTGAGACGAGCTCCAGTCTGCAGCTACGCTTGTTCATCGAGGAGAAGACGAACCCTGAACGCCTCATGGTGAACACCCGTGGTGTCAAAGTCAGCTTTACTTCGCTTTACACACACACACACACACACACACACACACACACACACACGCACTATTTTGGTGAATCTGAGGCATGATTCTTGAACACGAGCACTCTGGGATGGGATCGTTTTAAGGAGGCGGCAGACTGATTCACTAGTTGAGCAATAAAACCTATGGAGGATAACTGATGAGCCAAACGTTTGTTTTATGTTGATCTAAACTACCAGAACAATGTTTACCAGTATGTGGAGGTCATGATCAAAACTAATGGTGGAATTAATGGTGCTGCCGGCATGTTTTGCCCTCGTTCTGCCATCTTTACTCTCGCTGACCCTTAAAACACCAGGAGGTGCACGAGGGGGGGCGGGACTCCTTTTGAAGATCAGAAGTTGTGGTTTATTGGAGTAACAGTACCAACCCAGCTCTTCCTCACAGTGTAACCCTGACCTGCTCAGGCTCGTTTAGTAAATGCACAAACAGATGTTCAGTTTCCTCCACGCCTCAGCTACAACAAACCTACATGAACCTTCACTAATGTGCAGGACACACATCAGGACAGCTGTCCAGGTCCGGCCCGGTGTGTCGGGGCAGCTGATGTCCTCACATCTAATGGCTGCAGAGGAAATCCACTCAGCTGTTTCTGAGGTGAGGTTAGAGCAGAGAGGAAACCTCCTCCTCCTCTTCTTCTGTGACCAGACCGCTGCTGTGGTGGTAATGTGGGGGGGCTGTGGTATGTGGTGGCCTGACAGAGTTCAACAAGGTAACCCGACCCCTGCAGACGGCACCCAGCCCGGCTGCAGGGCCAGGAGGATTTTAGTGTTTATAAGCCACTAAAGCACTGGTCCGACTGGCCAAACTGGAATGAAACCATCACCTGATCAGTGTGGCAACATTAAACCAGATCTAATAAAACCTCAATCAGACACTTTAAAAGCTGCTTTACTCCTAATCACCGTCGGTATGCTTGCAGCTCATGATTGGCTCTGCCAGCAACCAGGACTCAGCTTTCTGATCACACCGGAGGAGGAGGAGGCTTTATTTATCCTCACTCAGCCATGAGGAAAGGCTGGAAAACCGTGAACAGCAGGAATGCTGGCCTTCAACAGTCCGGACACCTCTGCAGGATTCACAGGGAACATGTTTGATTAACGCGTTAATAAAGTCAGCTTTATCCTCATAATAAAGGGGTTAGACTGTAGAACAAGGGTCACCTCTGCTTAGATGTAAAATCAGATTATTTTATAAGGTAAAACCATTTAATGTTTTTATCTATTTAGTGTGTAATAAATGACTCAATAACCCTTTGTAGTTGGGATTAGATAACAGAAATGTTTTTATTTTCACTGATTTAAAAGGAGAAAATGCATAAAGCAGAGACTAATCTGCACAAACATAACGGAGATTTTCTTAAATATAAAGTTTCAGATATAAATGAACGTGTTTCAGCTCCAGGTTGAGTGAATTTCAGTAGTTTTAAAGCCAGAGCTGCTAAATTAACCCATAATAAAAAGGCTGATCACATGATGACCAAACAAAACCCTGACCTACGCAGCCACTGTTGCATCAGCTCTGCGTCCGCGGCTGTTACCGATCCCAGTAAAACACCCCGGATCTCCGGCCCACATACGGGTCCTCTAACCTGCTCACGTGCACTCACCTGGAGCTCTGGAACAACCGGAGGACCGTGGTGACTGATGAGTGTCTCCCGGATGGGATGCTCGACGCCGCAGACACAGGCTGAAGCGAAGTGGAGCGCTTCCGCGCGAGGCAGCGGCTTTTTTGGAGGCGCGAGCGCACGTGGAGAGGACGTAGCCGGAGACGCGACGCTATTGGCTGCCGTGAGGGCGTCTGTTTGGACGGCTCGACCAATCAGAGCAGAGATTTCTCAGTAAGGGATTTTTGGGAAAGTTGTCCGCGCCAGCTGTTTACTTTTAAATGACACGCGGAGCAGGAAGTTCGGTCCAGGTGACACCTTTAGATCTTCTCACGAGCTCTCTGTCCTCGGGCCAGGTGTGTGAAGACACCTGGATGACGACTTAGCTAGGCTAATTATATAGCATTAGCTTAAAACAATCACATCAATCATCACAATAATCGATTAATAAATGTCTTCTACCGCTGAGGATTTCCCTGTCCAAATATACCATTTATGTTATTTTTATTTAAAATTTACTGTATCATTTACAGCATAGACGGAGCAATGAGCACTAGGGCCAGGGGCATACAGAGGCCCCCAGGTGCCCCACTAACAACTTAAGGTTAAATCTGAGCCTGTGACCTGGACACAATGGTTTCAAATATTCATGGTCTCAACTTCCCTCAGTCTGGACGTTTTTTTTTTAAATTACTCCTGAATGACAAAAATAATAAACTACAATCAAACAACAGCTGGATGATGCATCTGCTTCATTTGAGAAAAACATTGTTTTGTGGACGTCTGCTTCCCGTAACACGTCAAGTGCCTAGGAGCGTTTGCTCCAATCGGTCCCAGAGGAAAATCCTGTTCTCCACATAATTTAGCCTCCTGATAGTATTTAGTTATAAATGATCACAAATAAACTCTCCTGTTCTTCCTGTCTGACTTTAGAAATGTTTAGATCTAAAAATGTACATTTTTATTTTTAAATGCAGTTAAAACCTCCAAAGTAATTTCATTATTGATGTGTCCACATGACATGAATCCGGTATTTAAAGAAGCAAAGATGAGTGAATAAAGTGTCATCAGACCTCCTCTACTCTAGGTTTTATATAATTAGAGTTTGGTAAAAGCAGGAAGTGCAGAATTACAAATTTGTTTTATTGAGAAAGCGACACAAGCTCGTCTTAAAAAAAGGAAATAAAAGAGAAAAGTTCCAACAATTCACCAAAAATGAAAATATTTTTTATAACTGCTGGATGAAAGGGGGGGGGGGGTTCAGAGGGTCGTTCTTGGCTGCTTCAGAACCTCCCCGGGCGCTCCCGTTCCTTCGACCTCCTCGGCCTCTCGCGTTCCCGCCGCCGGTCCTTGGAGCGGGAGCGTCGTTCTCGGGAGCGGGAGCGAGAGCGGTGCCTGGTGGGGAAGACGAACAGGTCGGTTAAACTGAAACACTCTCCCCGGTCTCTCTCTCCATGAGGGGGTGTCTGCACCTTTTCCTGCGGCGGCCGTACAGCTCCCTCCGAAGTTCTCGTGAGATGGGCTTCAGGTGCATGAAGTTGCAGAAGCCTCCTCGCGTGCACTCTCTGTAAAACAGCAGCAGCAGCACCATAAAGGGCTGGCTTCACACCAAGCCTGGCTCCTTATCTGCTGCACAGGCAGCACAAACACCAGAGCCCAGTGGAAAAACACTGAAGGACACAGAGCTCATCTGTGCTTCTAAATGAAAACGTCACCGTGTAAACAGTGCCAGTGCCTTGCTTAAGGGCAGGGAAGAGGCTCCCTGTTCCACATCCCTTTGGTGTAAAAACCAGCTGAAGCTCTGAGGTCACATAGTAACCCTGCCTGGGGTCAAAGGTGAACAGAGGAACGTTGTGGTTTGAATGGTTAAACTGGTTAAACTGGAGACCTTTTCACTCCCACACGACCACCAGACACTCGGCTCTGCACGTACCGGGCCTCAAACGCTAAACCTTTACAAAAGTTTAAACGCCGCCTAACAGAACCCAAACCACGAGTTCATTATCGGCTAAACAGGTGAGAGTTTTTGTTACGGAGAGAGGAGATCGTTTATCTGGTGATTCAGGTGTGGCGCGGTTATTAAGGGTCATGCTGAGAGCAGGGCAGGTTTCTGTTATCAGAGTGTCCTAAACAGACACCAGACTAATATAAAATAATGTTTTCCTTGTTGCCCCGGCGCCTCCAGCCTGGATCACCAGGATAAAGCCAGAGGACTCTGTTTGGACTAGAAGTCTAGAGCAGGAAGGAACGGTTCCTATCTTTGTTCTGGAACAAGAAAACCACAGATAACTCACTCAAGGTTAGTCAGTAAACAGACCCAAACCCAGTTAACCCACCGGGACAAAAACGTATCAATAAATACAAACTCATGAAGTGAAACTCATTAGTGCTGTGCAGGTGTAGCACAGGTAAAGGTGGCAGAATGAGGGCAAAACACCACGTTGGTTATGTTAGTGTTACACACTGATGCAGGGTCCAGCAGCGATGCTCAAGTCAGCATCAGCATCGGCTCATTAGTCAGTTTTAACACATCGGTCTCTCTTTAACTGGGCCGATAAGAACAACATCGATACATATGCATCTAGTTAGGGGCAGCAGCAGCTCAGGAGCATGAGCAGGTTGTCCAGTAATCGGAAGGTTGCAGGTTTGATCCCAGCTCCCACCAGAGAATGCTGCTGTTGTGTCCTTGGGCAAGACACTTAACCTGCCTTGCCAGCTGGTGGTTCACATTGGTGCATCACAAACTCTCTGCTATGATTAGATTTCTGAACGACGACTCTAGTTCTGAGAAACCACCTTCATGTGGCTGATGCTTCAACAGAAAACAACAGAAAACGTGTCATAACCAGTTATTTTTATGACCGTCTGTTTTTGATTCTAAACATAACTTTAATCTCCTGATTTAAACAGTCATAATCACAACTCAACTCTGCCACCTGCTGGTGTTCATCAGTAACTGCAGTCTCCTTAAAACGTGAACTCAAGACTTTTACGGTTTATATAATGATAAAACAGGGACATAAAAACAATTTTAAAACACCCGTCTGTCTGAGACCAGAGAAGTTAATCATTTAAATATTTACGACGGGAAAACTCAACATTATTGAACGAACAGTGAAGTTCAGAGGTGTTTGTGAAAATGTTTAAATCTTTGATGAATCATTTTGTTTTCACTAAGCGTTTGTCAGCAGGTAGGCAGGAACTCACTCGGGCATTTGTCTCGTATTAGTGCACACCTGAACACGTTAATAGTGTCAGCCTGCTGCTTCAGACCACACCCCCTAAACCCGACTCCCAACCAGAGTTTCAGGACTGAAGAAGCTTCTAGGATGAGAGGAAAAGGAAAACAACGTCCAGCTGTTCCCAACTAAACCTGCAACATTTACTATAAACGCTGTTGGGGACCACAGGAAATCCCCGAGGGCCACAAATGGCCCCCGGACCACACCTTGGACATGTCTGGAATAACCTCCTCAGAAACAGACCACACGTTTTACTTCCTGTTACTCACCAGACCTTACTGCTGCAACAGAACTAAGAACAGCACGTTTTCACCCAGGTGAGCTCTGCTTTTACTGATGGTGAGCTCTGGTTTTAGTGGGTTTCCTGATGGTGAGCTCTGGTTTTAGTGGGTTTCCTGATGGTGAGCTCTGGTTTTAGTGAGTTTCCTGGTGGTGAGCTCTGGTTTTACTGATGGTGAGCTCTGGTTTTAGTGGTTTTCCTGATGATAAGCTCTGGTTTTACTGGTTTTCCTGATGCTGAGCTCTGGTTTTAGTGGTTTTCCTGACAACACTCACCCCATTTCATACTGGCGACAGCAGGCCTCTCTGAAGTCGGTGACGGGGGAGAGCTCTGCGTGAATGGGCTGGGCGTTAAACCAGCGGTTGTTCAGGTCCATGACTGCTTTCTCAGCGTCCTCCTCACGACGAAACTAAACACACACACGGGTTAGATGCTACAGGCGGAGGCTGGTTCCATCACCAGGTCTACACCCACCTTCACGTAAACGTTGCCGACCAGATGGTCGCCTAAGTTATCACACACGTTCATCTCCTCCACCTCTCCGTACTTCTCCTCCATTTCCGTGAACACCTCCTGAACAAACCAGGGAAAAAGGAGAATTGTCTAAAACCATGTAAAATGTTCCAGCTGCTGTTTTTGAACCAACATCTGGAGCCACTTAGACAGACGACAGCACGCGTCTCACCTCGAAGAACTCGTCGTAATGTTCCTGCATTTCCACGTCGCTGACAGCACCTACGGAGTACCAACAGGACAGTCAAGAACACGCTCGTTAGGCCGTTTCAGACAATCAACCAATCACATGATGCTGTCAGCCCCGCAGACGCTTTAGCGTAACCGTTCTGTAGCTACGGCTCAGAGTCAAAACTAGAGTTTAGCACTACGAGCCTTCAGAAGTTCTACGTTAAACCACATGTTTATAGTTACTGTTCGTGAGCCTGTGTGGGGCCAAAGACATGCAGAAGAGCATGAGGCCGGCTCCGTTTCTACTCAGAACCAGATTTATTCAGCCTGGTGTAACAAAAGGTGCAGTCGGTGCTGGAGGGTCCTGCAGATAAAGATAGAACTTACAGTGGAAACCATCAGCAGACTGGGCAGTTTGGAAGCTTATGAAGGTAAATGTTCAAGAGGGAAATGGTCTGAAATACAAAACACAAGCTTCTGTGATAAAAATCAAACCAAATACAGAGCTGGGGAGGGAAACAGGTCATTAGATATGTGCTGACTGTAAACCCGACCACGTGAGCGAGAATGCGTCAACGCTAGAAAACCCGTCAGCCGTCGGGAGGAGGACATCCTAACCCTCTGAGCTGCTTTTAAACGGTCATAAACTAAAAGATCTGAACGTTGAAGGGATTCTCTTAGCTAGTACGAAGCGCGTTTCCATGGAAACGTCTAAAATAGTGCCTATGAATGCTGTAAAATTCCTTCTAACTTTGACCCAGAAGGGCTTCATTTAGCTGCTGTTGGCGTAAATAACCAGAGAAACCATGTAAATAATGAGAAATAAACTAACATACCGCTGCACGGACGGCTACGAATCAGAAAATCTACCAGAGACGCCTTTAGCTCCTTCTGGGAAACCCACTCGGTTCTGTTAGCTTATGCTGCTGCAGGAAAACAAACAGCAGTTTGGACGGGAGAGACGCTAAAGCTACATGTGGCTCTTGGACTAGCCGTTAGCCTATCGGTCCAACGGGTATAATGGGGATTATTTATGACGTTTCCACAGAAACGCGCTTCAAAACAACCCTCAAAGTTGAATCTGAGCCTTTTGATCCCAGAGCCGGTGTTCAGCTAGTCAGTGTCAATAAAGTTGTAAAACGGCCACAAGAAACTTTATTTAAAAACTGAAGTTTCACAAATCCTTCTAACAGTATAAAATAACCATATATGAATGAAGGAGCTTTTTATCGTTCAGCAACATTTTAAATCCTGAACAGAAAAAAATTAACATAAACTTTAGTTATCATCAGCTCTCAGAGCGATGACATCATCTACAGATCAGGTAAATACTACAGATGAATTAGTCCTGACAGCCTTCAGATCCGATAACACACCTACCTGCATGGGGGGGGGGGTTTTCAGCGCTATCAGACTCAGCTCAGGTATTTACTGTACACACACACACACACACACCCCACCCAAGGGATCCTAGTATGTCAGAAACCAGCAGCACCAGCAGGAAACGTTTTGCTTTAGCTTCCCTGCTCAGAGTCCCGGTACGGCTCAGACACTAGCAGGTGTTTGGGGGGTGGGGGGGTTACGTCACGGTCTCAGAGGTACGTGTGGAGGTGTTCTCTCTACTTACAGCGAGAGGCGTCGGCCGTCTGAGCGCTGTTCTGGGGATTTCGGTAGATGTTCTGAATCAAGATGGTCTGCAGGAGGCAAACACACAAAACAAAGCTGCTGGTCAACCTGGCCAGACACCAGTTCCAGTAACATTCATATTTACCTGTGTACAGGTGACCTAAACACACATGGCCTGGCACGGTGTCATTTCATAATATGAAGCTAAATTTTAAATGTAAAAAACTGGAAGAACGCGTGGATCAAGTTCTCCTAAAGAAGCCCCTCATGCTGGACTAGAGGGTAAACAGCAGCAGCAGGTAGGAGTGGGTGTGTCTGACCCACCTGACTGAAGGTTGGTTTGTTGTGTAATCTTGAGCAGCGGTCTCCATGTCTGCAGGCTCCAATCTTGAAATAGAAGGAACAGTTAACCCTGTAGAGGAGATGGGCTGTTATGACAGGAACTCTTCTAGAGTCTGGTTCTTCCTCACGGACACAAACACTGCTGACACGTTAGGCGGAACTACACGATCCTAGTGAGGTGTAGAGTAAAGCTGTAGGTGATGCTAGTCACACCTGAGCAGCACAGCTGGTTCTCATTTTAAAGCGATTTCATCTGAACAGACCAGAGAAATACCAAAGATGAAGGAGACAACCAGCTAATAAACCCAGAGAACCTTTTGCTTCTCTACACCGGTGCAACACAGAACTCAGACCAGCAGACTGGGCAGCTACCAACAAGCTGAGCAGGCTGAGCGTTACCAGGCTATCCGTCAGATACACGCTTCTGTGGACAAACGACGCATAAAAACACCGATTAAAACTATTATCTACACGAAGATCCATAAATGCCTGCGCGCAGGTAAAAAGTTGCTTCACTTTAACTAGCAAGACTTCATGAGTTTCATTCAAATGCGTTAGCACGCTTAGCTTCCTCCCGCTGATTTAGCATAACTGGGACTTTCAGCAGCGCTACGAGAGGATGAGGAACCGCAGCTGGCGGGAAACAAATCCAGCAACAAGCTAGCTTGGTATAAAAGTCACCGCTGAAGCGGCTGAGCCACTAAGTAGGGAAATAAAACTTACTTGTCTTTCTCTGTGCCGAAAATGGATGCCAGATACTCCGCCATTTTCGCCCCGTTGTGGACGTCTGCACGTACGTCATCACGTAAAGACGCTTGCGCTGTGGTGTTTACGTTACCAGACAGCACTGAGCCTAATGAACCATAGGAGGGCGCTGTTGCTAAAAAGTGTGGATTAAAATAATAGAATAGAATAGAATAGAATAGAATAGAATAGAATAGAATAGAATAGAATAGAATAGAATAGAATAGAATAGA
>SSNS01000335.1:509474-537155 GCA_006937985.1 Aphyosemion australe
AAGAATAAGAATAAGAATACCTTTATTTGTCCCTCAGTGGGGAAATTGCAGTATTGCAACAGCACAAGTACAGTAAAGTAAGGTGAAGTAAAGTAAAATATGAGTAGTACACAAACAATATCACACAAAAGTATTTAAGTAAATAACTTGAATTAAAAAGTATTGAATTGTGAGTTTGATAATTATTGCACATAATAACAGTAGTAGTAGTAAGTATTGCACATGTATTGGAAGGAGATGACAGTTAGTGGTATGTTACAGACGTATGTGTTACATATTAGGATTGACCATTATAGAGTCTAACAGCTGCAGGAAGGAAAGACCTTCGGTATCTCTCCTTCACACAGTGAGGGTGGATCAGTCTGTCACTGAAGCTGCTCTCCAGGGCACACAGGTCGTCCTGCAGGGGGTGTGACTCGTGGCCCAGCACGGACCTAAGTTTAGCCAGGACCCGCTTGTCACCCACCTCCTGCACTGAGTCCAGAGGACAGCCCAGGACAGAGCTGGACTTCCTGATCACCCTGTCCAGCTTCTTCCTCTCTCTCTCTCTGTGATGCTGCTGCTCCAACAGACCACACCGTACAGGATGGCTGGTGCCACCACACAGTCATAGAAGGTCTTCAGGAGTGTCTCCTTCACTCCAAAAGACCGCAGTCTCCTCAGGAGGTAGAGCCTGCTCTGGCCCTTCCTGTACAGCGCATCCGTGTTTATTGTTCAGGTGAACACCCAGGTATTTATACGAGTCCACTCACAGTGCTCCTTTGCATCTCAAGGTGATTCAGAGCCCGGTGCTGCAGGTAGATGAGGGCGTCCTCCACCCCCATGTTTGGTTTGTATGCAAATTGAAGTGGGTCTATTTCTGGGCTCACCACTGAACGCAGATGGGTGAGGATGAGTCTCTCCATAGTCTTCATCAGGTGGGAGGTCAAGGCGACAGGTCTGTAGTGGTCTGGTTCCCTGGGATGTGATGTTTTGGGGACTGGAACCACACAGGAGGTCTTCCACAGGATGGGGACCTGCTCCAGTCGAAGGCTCAGGTTGAACATGTGTGTGACCACTTCACACAGCTGGTCAGCACAGTCTTTGAGCAGTCTGGGGCTGATTCCATCAGGACCTGCTGAGTTTCTGCTCTTAAGCCGCCTCAATTCTCTCCTCACCTGGTCCGATGTAACTGAGAGGGGGTAGTGAGGGGGGGCTTGTTGCTGAAGATGGTTGGAGGAGGGGGGAGAAGCTGATGAATGGTGTGAAGTTGGGAGGTGGGGGGTTGGCTGGCTGAGTGGAGGTGGTGGTGCCTGTAGCAGCAGTGGGGGGGGAGTGGAGTCGAATCTGTTAAAAAAACAGGTTAAGCTCATTGGCCCGGTTCTGGTCCCCATCAGCAGACCCACTGGCACCACTCCTCCCACTGTGACCTGTGATGTTCTGAGGCCTCTCCAGGAACCACGAGCATTGTTCTGCCCCAGCTGATTCTCCAGCTTCCTCCTGTAGCTGTCTTTAGCCCGTCTTATTTTGTGTTTAAGTTCTTTCTGCACACATTTTTGCTGCTCCTTATTTCCAGACATGAAAGCTTTCTTTTTCTCATTCAGCAGGGATTTCAGCTCTGAGGTCAGCCAAGGTTTATTGTTTGAGAAACACCTCACTCTTCGTGTTGGGACGGTATTTTCTACACAGAAGTTTACATAATCAGTCACACAGTGGGTCAGGCTGTCAAGGTCATCACCATGGGCGCTGCAGAGTGTTTCCCAGTCAGTGGTTTGGAAACAGTCCCTCAGAATTTCTGTTGATTCCTCATTCCACACTTTCACAGTTTTTTTCTGAGGAGGCTCCCTAATCACCCTGGGTGTGTATTCAGGCTTCAGGTAGATGAGATTGTGGTCTGAGCGGCCGAGCGGCGGCAGGGGGGAGGATGGGTTCATATGGGTAATAGAATAATGTAAATAAAATATAAAATGATAATTTTATATTATTTTTAATTGAATTAAGTTGTTTTTATAAAAAAATATAATAAATGTAACAATTTTTCATATTATTTCAAATCCATCGAGTTGTGTTGTTTACTGTAAAATAAAAGAAAATTATTAAATAATAAAAATGTTCCTTAATTTGTTCACATCCATATAATGGTAAATGGCCTGTATTTGTATAGCACCTTCTTAGGGTTCTACAACCCCCCAAGGCACTTCACAACACAATCAGTCATCCACCCATTCACACGCTGGTGGGGATGAGCTACATTGTAGCTACAGCTGCCCTGGGGCGCACTGACAGAGGTGGGGCCTGCCGTACACTACGCCACTGGTCCCTCCGACCACCACCAGCAGGTAATGTGGGTTAAGTGTCTTGCCCAAGGACACAACAACAGCGACAGACTGAGTGGGTCGTGAACCTGCGACCTTCTGATTGCAAGGCGGCCACTTAACTCCTCTGCCACCATCGCCCTATAATTGTTTTATGGACTATGAATTATATTTAATTAAATAAGTTTTTTTTTATCTAGTTTTAGATGTTTATAAATCTGTTTCACGTGGTTAATCTGTATAAAACACTATTAAAAGATAAACAACAGACACGGCTGAAATACTAAAAAGGAAACAGCCTTTATGACAACATCTGAAACAAGTTTTTTTAGGGAGACTGTAACAAGCTTTTAAAATGGATAAAAAACTAAAAGTATACAGCAAACCAAACATAATGCTGCGTTCACACCGGGCTTTGACGTTTGCGTCGCCAGCGTCAAGTTTCAATGTTAATGCTGCGTTCACACCGGGCTTCAAACAACGCATACTTCATGCCGTTTTTGACGCCTATATATTTTTGACGTTGACGCAGCTTGCGTTGACGCAGCTTGCTTTGACGGTTGCGTCAGCCCCACGGGGGAGGGGAAGGGAGGAAAGAGCGCGTGCGCGGCTCTCTGTTGCCGGATGTTTGTAACAATGGCGGATCGTTAACGTTGAAAAAACACTCACCCGACACGCCAAGTTCTCCAGCAACCTTCCTCCAAGCAAGGTCCTTTTTATTCCGATCTCGGTAGGCGTAGAGGGTCGGGTCATACAGTTCACGGTGGTTACAAACAGCTACGATCAGTTTGTCCTCCATAGCTGAATGAATTCGCCTTCTTCCCTCGCTCTGCTGTGGCGTATCAACTCGCGCTCTGATTGGTTGACGCTTGTAAAGCGACGCCGAAAGTTCAGCTCAAGCGTCAAAGCTTGAAAAGCGTGAAAAGTATCAAGCTTTGACGCGCCCAACGCTTGCAACGCAAACGTCAAGCAAGTTCAGCTAGCTGAACTTTCGGCGTCGCTTTACAAGCGTCAACCAATCAGAGCGCGAGTTGATACGCCACAGCAGAGCGAGGGAAGAAGGCGAATTCATTCAGCTATGGAGGAGAAACTGATCGTAGCTGTTTGTAACCACCGTGAACTGTATGACCCGACCTGCTACGCCTACCGAGATCGGAATAAAAAGGACCTTGCTTGGAGGAAGGTTGCTGGAGAACTTGGCGTGTCGGGTGAGTGTTTTTTCAACGTTAACGATCCGCCATTGTTACAAACATCCGGCAACAGAGAGCCGCGCACGCGCTCTGTCCTCCCTTCCCCTCCCCGTGGGGCTGACGCAACCGTCAAAGCAAGCTGCGCCAACGCAGGCTGCGTCAACGCAAGCTGCGTCAACGCAAGCTGCTTCAACGCAAGCTGCGTCAACGTCAAAAATATATAGGAGTCAAAAATGGCATGAAGTATGCGTTGTTTGACGCCCGGTGTGAACGCAGCATAAGACTACTCTGGTGTTATGATGGTTCACATTTAATCAGTTTTATGTGTTTTCTACCATTTGTTTTTAATAAACATGTGGTCAACAGACTGGATTATTAAAGTCATCAGAAGCTTGAATCCAATAATTAGCTGCTTTCCCTACATAGTAAAACAAACCCAGAGAACTTCCTTAAAACCTCTAAGAATCAGTTTTGTTCCCAGGCGGGTCGTCTCACCGACGGTGTTATCTAATGAAAACCACAGACACAACGGGCATTCAGGCCATTAAAGAGCCCACAGCTCCTCTTCAGAGCTCTTTACGTTCTCCGCTGAAACCACAGCTCGCTGCACAGATCTGCAGAAGATGCAGAAGGTGACAATTAAAGAAACAGGAGAGCTGAGAGGAAGTCAGCCTGAAGATAGCAAACCACAGACAAACTCAAGCTCTGATGAAGGCGGCGTTAAGGTGCACAGAGTGAAGGGCGCCTCGGAAATGACGAGAGGGCATGAAAGTAGGGGAGTTCAGACGATCAGTCTGCAGCAGAAGGATAAGGTGGGAACCCCCTGGTTCAGACCCCCACTGACTCACCTCCACGGCTGCTATCCCCGTTTCTAAGAGGAAGAGGTTCAACGCCAGAAAGAGGAAGCAGCGTGTTCTGACTTGATTTATTCACGTCTCTGTTTTGTTAAATAACGATGAGCTCGGTGGAGCGGTTCTCATGTCGGTCGGCTGCACGGGAGCGACGATGATCATCATCATCATGAGGCCTGAATCCTGCAGGAACATCCTGAAGCTGTTCATCTTGGTGGAGCTGATTCTCACCGTAAACGCCGACGGTGAGTGGAGATCAGTGTTTCCTCGGTAGTTACTAAAACTCAGCTTTATCTGACCACAATCAAGTCCTCGTCAAGTAGAGCAGCTGATTCATCTTTAACCTCCTGAAAGTCTGCATCTTTATGAGGACATCATCTTCTTCATCTGTTAAACGTGGACTTGTTATTGTTACCAGAGACCTGGCTTTAGGCTTTGGAGCGAAGGGAAACTACAGGACTTTAGCCGTATAGAAAGTAAACAGGTAAGGGGAAAAACAGATTAAAAACTCCCGCGTGACTTCAGCGAAGCCAAAGTTGATCAAATTCTAGTGAGTCTGAAACTTGTCCAGCTTTACGTAAGAAAAACAGTTGCTTATGAATATAAATAACTTAATATGAAGGTGAGGAATTAATTTAATCTACATCCGTAGTGTTTCCAGGTTCTAGATTAGCTAATCTACTCTCAACAGAACCAGCGATCGTCATGTGAAAAAATGATAATCTGCTGTTTTTAATCTTGCAAGAAGAAAATGTTTGGACTTATCCTACAAATGCTTTAGGTCAAGAACAACTGCTGTGATACATACGGAATCAGTTTAATCATAGATGAAGCCTGAATCAGTGGTTTTGAAGCATAGAGCTAGATTAGAACCAACCAGAAGTTCCAGCTATACTTTTTTCTTTGTTAACCCTTAAACGCTCCTAGTTCATTTTTTTGTGTACAAAGACTAAAATCGTGACTTTTTTGGATAATATGACATTACACAAAAACTATAAAGTAAGCATTTTTTTTTTGCCTATTTGTGACACTCCAAGGCAGAGGCATGCACCCCCAAAACAGGTCCTCTGGACATAACACGCAAAAAACGATTTGATTTTTTCATTTTTTCACAGTTCTGGTTTTGATCATAAACCTGACAATAAAGGGGTTAAATCTCAGAAGCACACAAATATTTATTATTATTATAATAATTTTATATTATTTTGTGAGGGCTGAAGCTATGAAATTCATGTAAAAATTGGATTTTATGAAACATTATATAATATTTCTATAGGAAGTTTTGTTTCAGCATTTGGTTTTGTGCACAAGGAGTAGAAATGCTAGAAAATGAAAGGGTTAAAAACGTGGAAGAATCTGTTTTAGTTAGAAGAGAGATGAAGAGCAGGTGATTTTCTACCCAGACTAGAGGAGACTGAGCTTATCTGTGATCTAGAACCGTGTGAAGTCTGAAGCATTGATGCTGCAGCTTCTAACGGGACTCCTCTCCTCTCCTGTCCTGTAGGTGATGAGTGCACCGAGGAAATCAGAGTGCGCCGGAACACCAATTATGAAGCGTCTGTCGAAGATGAACTCAGGATTAAATGTCCCGTTGTGTTCTGCAACAATTCACCTCCAACAGTCACCTGGTTTAAGTTAGAGAAAACATCTGTTCCTGTTAACAGCAGCAATCGTGTTAAACTAGAGTGGAGAACAACTAACCAGCAGGAGGGAGTGTCCTACCTGATCTTCTATAACATCTTTAAAAGTGATGCAGGTACATATCGGTGTGGAGGTGGAGGCAGTATGAGTCATAACATCTACATCACTGTGAAAGGTGAGTCATCTTTTTAATTATTTCCTCCAGGGGTCTGGAACGCTGGTCCTCCAGGGCAACTCTCCTGCATGTTTTAGTTGTTTACCTGCTTTAAAACACCTGGTTTTAATCAGCAGGTGATTAACAGGCTGAACAGGTGATTTAAGCAGGGAAACAACTAAAACATACTACCCGGAGATCAAGACCCCTGATTTTCTCAGTTTAGCCTGAGTAAATAAGAATTACCAATAAAAACACAAAACTGCCAGAAAACACGTGTTTTAGCTTTAAGACGATTGAACTGTTTTACAGATGAGAATACAAACGATACAAGTACAGAAAGAGCAAAAACCACAAGTAAGAATGTGTTTTTTACAGAATTATTAACTCGTATAGAGACGGGGCTAGGGGACTTGTTTATAACATATTTATAATTATCTTTATTTTATCCTTTTGCAGCCGATGGCTCACCTGGAATCAGTGATAACTTAATGATGTACGTGTACTCTGCTGCTGCGATCGGTGCATTTGTCTTCATAGTGATCATCGTATCTGTGATATCCATGCGAGGGTGCAAAGGTGAGCTTTTGGTTTATTATGAGGAGCTTTTATGAAAAGTACTCGGTCATGTTTACGGAACTGTCTTTTCCCAGGAAAATCACACAAAGAGCCAGAAAAGGAAAACCAGGTAAGTCAAGGAAACTTTTGCAAACTCACCAAACGTTTGTGTGATTATATTTGAATCATTCTGAAATATTCCTACAGTACATGGAGCTCCCCGCGATAGAGCAGCCCGCCCCACAGCACTCACCTAGAGGAAGCCCCAACCCACCACCATCTCGGAGATCCAGTGAGAAAAAGACACCGAGGCGACCTGAAGAGGTGACGACGTCAGGAAACAACAAGCACCTTTATGGGCAGGTGAAAGAGAACAGAAACAGTAAAGGCAACGTGGCACCATCAGAAGAACCCGGTTCTGTTGTGTATGCTGCTCTAAACCATCAGCAGC
This sequence comes from Aphyosemion australe, assembly GCA_006937985.1. NCBI lineage: Eukaryota > Metazoa > Chordata > Actinopteri > Cyprinodontiformes > Nothobranchiidae > Aphyosemion > Aphyosemion australe. Next base: position 516,614 of record SSNS01000335.1, read on the forward strand.
CACCTAGGACAGGTGCTCGGGCCCAGGTGCTGGTGGAAGACACGGAGTACGCAGCCATACGTCTGGGTTAAACTTTCATCACACTAGAGGACTGAGCTGGTGTTTGTCCTCCAGAGGAGCCCAGGATCTCCTCACAGCAGGGATATGTGGAAAACCTTTCTCCTTGGATACACCTGCAGGGATCAATTTACTCCAAACACAATTCAACACGTCTGACTTAATGTGTGTGGAATAATGAGCCTCCACCCACCTGTTATGAGTCATACCTAACCTGAAATGAACTGTGTCATTTTATCATTTCTGGTTAACATTCATTTTTATCATTTTAGCCTCTAATGTTGTCTACAACTCTTCTTTACTGCCATTTTGGTGCTAAGCTACCACTAGCATAATGTTTACCCAGGGTCAGGGATAAACATGTTTCTATGTCTGCCATTTCAGGAACTGATTGTTAGCTCGTGTTTTTACAAAAGAAAATGTCCATTATTCTAAAATCCCAGTCAAAAGAAAAGGTTTAAAACATCAACTGTCTATGCGCAAGGAAAAAAAAAAAGCTAGGCTATATGGTTAGCTAGATGCTACCAAAAACAAAAGGCATGCTATAACGAACACACAGAGCCAAATTTAAAAACGGTTTTTCTGAACAGTTTACTTTTTGTTTTCCATTTCTAGTTTGAGAAATAGTTCTGGAAAAAGAGGCCACAAGATGATCAAAGAAAATACAAACATTTAACAAACTTTTATTGTTTTCCACATTCCAGCTTTCAAAATGGACTTAATTTACTAGATATTTAAAATATATATATAATTTTTTAATACATTTTTGGTGATTCTTTTAAAGGGGGCGGGGGCGGGGGGGTCGTGTTACCAATTAGCATTCAAATGGTGCTAATGTCCCGTAGTACGGAAGAGGATTAGGGCCACTGAAAAGAAAAAAAAGAAAAGAAAGAGAATTCTAACTTTATTCTCAGAATTCTGACTTTTATCATTCTGAGATTGAAGTCAGAATTCTGAGAAAAGTCAGAATTCTGAGAATAAAGGTAGAATTCTCTTTCTTTTCTTTTCTTTTCAGTGGCCCTAATCCTCTTCCGTAGCCTACATTAGCTTAGCTTTACTAAAATCGACCTAAAAGATTTTCACATGATGTCGAGTACTATTTTAATCTTTTTTTACTTAAAATTTTAGAGGTAAAAAGGATACATGTTTAGCTAGATGCTACTAAAAATTAAATGTATGCTATAAAGGACACAAAGAGCCAAATTAAAAAAAGAAAATTTATTGAAGAGTTTAGTGTTTGTTTTCTTGTTTCCATGTTTGATAAATAGTTTTGGAAAAATAGAAACAATACTGTTGTTAACAACACGGCTAACTCTTTCAAGAACGCAACTTTTCCTTTAGATATGAAATGATTTAGTTGTGGCCGCTAAATTAAGGTCCTCAAAAATTCAAAATCCAAATCAACACTGATTGTTTTTGTATTTGTTGTCATCTTAATGAAGCACTGTTGAATGTTTTGTGTCTTGACTGATTATTATTCTTCTATTTCTGCCATTACAGGAACTGATTGTTAGCTTGTCTTTTTACAAAAGAAAATGTCCATTATTCTAAAATCCAAGTCAAAAGAGTTTAAAACAGCAGCTGTTTATGTGCTAAGGGAAAATAGGCTAGGCTATATGGTTAGCTAGATGCTACCAAAAACAAAAGGCATGCAATAACGAACACAAAGAGCCAAATCGAAAAACTGTTTTTCTGAACAGTTTAGTTTTTGTTTTCCATTTCTAATTTGTGAAATAGTTTAGGAAAAAGAGGAGCTAATGTGCTATTGCTGCTTTTGTTAGCATCAAGGACATAGGCTACAAGATGATTAAAGAAAATGGAAAAAGTTAATAACTTTTTATTGTTTTCCACATTCCAGATTTGAAAATGGACTATGGACTTGATTTACTAATATATACATATATATTAAATTAATATTTAATACATGTAGGTAATTTGTTTTGGGGAGGGAGGGGGGTTACCAATTAGCTTTCAAACAGTGCTAATGTCCATTAGCTTAGCTTTACTAAAATTTACCTAAAACATTTTCACGTGATGTCGAGTGCTATTTTGATCTTTTTTTACTAAACATTTTAGAGTTTAAAAAGGCTACATGGTTAGCTAAAATAGAAGCTAATTTGCTACTGTTGTTAGCAACATGGCTAAGTCTTTCAAGAACATAACTTCCTTTAGATATGAAATGATCTAGTTGTAGCCACTAAATAAAGGTTTTCAAAAATTCAAAATCCAAAACAACGCTGGTTATTTTTGTATTTGTTGTCATCTTAATGAAGCACTATTGAATGGTTTGTGTCTTGACTGATTATTATTCTTCCAATACACACGATCCCTCGTGAGAACCCTGAAATCTGTTTACAGTAATAATTTAATGCATTTTTACCGGTTTAAGAGCTGATGACTCATTTTCTGACTCCTTGTATGAATGACCATCTTTTGTAATTATTGAATGTAAATAAATCCATGTGTGCAATCAGAACTAATAATATGCATCTAAACTGTTTAATTCTACAACGTTCTTGTGCTGTTATTGCTGTTCAAGAGTCCACTAGCATGGAAGCAGACGGGTTTCCTCTAAAGGCCCCAACGCCTCACGTCAGAAACACGTCTTCTCTTGAAATGAGTACATGAGCTCTACCAGCGTTCACAGGAGGAACCGAGGTGAGCACATTTACCAAAAGACCCTTTAATCACAAACAGGAAGCAAACTCAGCCCCACACACAAGATGAAAAGCTGTAAGGTTATTTATCTTTTTTTGACCCCAGCGCTGCTCGTCTTCTCTCTGGATGCTGACGGTGAGTTATTCCTCTGATCCTATAAAAACATTCATGTTTAGATCCAAAGAACAGTTTAAAACGATAAATGCTGCAGCAACTAACACCCTCCTGAACCTCAGAAGCTGCTTAGGAAACAGGAACTAATATAAAATACAGAGCCAGATGGTCTTATAGGTGATGAACTGAAGATTACGTTTTATTTTTGCTGCATTTATTAATTAGTTTCTATTAAGGGGTAAATAAAACTTCTTTTATACGTATTTACCTGAAACATGGAAGTAGAATCTAATTTTACTGACTTTAATCTGACTATATGAAGGTACAAATGTTGCAAAATTAATAAAAACACAACTTTAAAATGGGAAAATAATAAATTCTTAATCTTTTTAAATTGAAAATACCCAGACTAATGTTTGCAATGCAGATTTTAAGCTGTTAAATTTGTATTTTAGGTTGCATGAATGACAGAAACCACCATGAGTTCAACCTGTGGTTAAAGCGTCCTGTTAGACTAAAAAGCACTCAGCTTGTAATCTGTGTCCTAGTCTGGGTTTACCTCTGAAAAGGTAAAAAGATGCATCTGGTTTTGTTTCTTTATGTGCAGTTTTACCTCCTAAGTTAATGAATCATTTCTCAGACAAATACATTTAAATTAAGACGTCATTTCTCTTTTAAAACGTAGAAGAATCAGTTTCGGTTTGAATTAAACACCAAACAGCTCCTGAACAGCAGGTGATTTTCTACCCAGACTACAGGAGGCTGAGCTTATCTGTGATCTAGAACCGTGTGAAGTCTGAAGCATTGATGCTGCAGCTTCCTCTCCTGTCCTGTAGGTGATGAGTGCACCGAGGAAATCAGAGTGCGCCGGAACACCGTTTATGAAGCGTCTGCTGGACATGAACTCAGGATTAAATGTCCTGTTGTGTTCTGCAACAATTCACCTCTAACAGTCACCTGGTTTAAGTTAGAGAAAACATATGTTCCTGTCAACATCAGCGATCGAGTTAAACTAGAGTGGGAAACAACTAACCAGCAGGAGGGCGTGTCCTACCTGGTCTTCTATAACATCTTTAAAAGTGATGCAGGTACATATCGGTGTGGAGGTAGAGACAGTATGAGTCATTTCATCAAAGTCGATGTGAAAGGTGAGTCATCTTTTAAATTATTTACTCCATTAGTTTTTCTGGTGTAAATATTCTAAACACCAAGAAACAACTGACGTATGCAGAAAAACGTATTTTACGTTTGTTGAGCATTAAGATGATTTGACTGTTTTACAGGTGAGAACAGAACTGATTCCAGTACAGAAGGAGCAAAAACCACAGGTAAGTGTGTTCTTACACACCAGTGTGTGAACACACACTTAACGGGCTCAGGGGGACGTGTCTCGACTACATTTATAGTAGGTCCCACTTACTGGGGTTTTCTTGAATACAAGCTCAGATACTAATGGGGAAAAGTGCCCACCACACACACACTATTAGTTTGTACACCAGTAAAAACATATAAGATGTGTGTGTTTACACATGGTCACGTATGATGTATGATGTAAAAACCTGGTTTTGATCTGCTCTTTAGGTGGTCCAACATCTGCAGGAGGTTCCTCACACCTTCTGTATCGTGTTTTTGGACTGGTGGCGTTTTTCATCATAGTGACGTTCATATGTGTTCAGTCAAAGCTGCCGTGTAAAGGTGAGACCTCCTGATGTTTACCTGAAGATGCACAAAACAGGAAATAAAAACTGATTCCTCCAAAGGTTCTCATGAAGATCAGAGCCGTCGTTAATCTGTGTGTGTTTCCATTTAACAGGAAAGTGCATGAAGACATCAGATCCTCAGACTCACGTCTACGACAACGACCTGTAGCAGCGAGGGTTATACGTTTACCTGCAAAATGTTAGAAACGGTTCCAACAACACAAACTGTAGATCAGTCAGGGGGAGTGAGCAGCACGGGGTAGGTTAGGGTTAGGACAGCTAGTTTCACTTCCGCTACAGGTAACACTTGTGCACACATCCTGTATGAAACCTTTGAAAGTGTTTTTGCTGTGTCTGATTAAATCACCTGTTATTACAAGATGATGGTGTTATTATTGTTTCAGTTAAACCACTGAAGCTGTTCCAGTATAGGATTAGGACAACTGGATTCATAGAAATCATCTTTACAGATTTTCCTTTATAGGTGGATGATTTGTCTCTAGTGTATCTCATAGTCTGCTGCTGCTTCAGGACGTTCACGGTGACTAGATGAGGTTTTTCCAGGGTTGTACGTGTCAGAGGAGATTATAATTATTAGTTTTTCTTGACCAAGATGATTGGTTTCCATCAGTATGTGAACAACATTTCAACCAATATGGCAAAAACACTCCAGAAAACCATCTGCTAGTGCTCCTTTAGCCTAAACGATTTAGGGATCATTACGTAATGTCGTAATTCCATCAGAACCTACTAAACACAGCTCTATGTGATTCAGCTCCACTCTACACAGATTGGGTGGTGTTCCATTATAAACTGCTCTAGTGGGGACCCACCCATGGGCCCAAGTTGATCTGCTTGTGACACAAAACCACCACACAACCATGGCAGACTCGATTGTGACATGGAACATTCATCAGTCTGTGACTTTTGGTCAGACTCTGAACCCGGATCGGCTGCAGGCAGCAGGAGGAAAACTCTGGAACAACTGGGGACTACATCCTCCAGCCCAGGGGTACCCAACCAAGACAAGCCCCCCCCCCCCCCCCCCCCCCCCAATCCTACCTCCTACCCTCATGAACACATTGAAAGTAATTAATTACCAACTTCATACAAACACACAGAGTTCTAACTCTTATATGTGTGTTGGTCTTTTTAACACCTTAATCTAACAGCTGAAACGTCTCCTCAGCCTTCATTAGTGTCTACAGGAGCGGTTCATCACTGAATCACACACATCAGCTGTGTTCATGATCTAAAACATGCAGGAAACATGCTGGAAGCAGACTGCAGCACCAGGCATGTCAGCTCCACTTTACTAAGTCCAACAGGGACCGGACCGCCACTCTGAAGTTGCAAGTGTGGTATTCTGGCCCCAGAGGGCGGTGGGGGTCTGAGTAACATTTCACTAACCCTGTAAAGGGTCATTTTAGCACAAACTGGCTCAAGAACAGGATTTAAACATAGGAAAAAGTTGCAGAGTATGGCTTTAAAGATGTAAATTTTTACAACTATAATCTTGGTGACCTCACTACCTCAGCACAGACCAACATGTGGAGACCCGACCCCAGATTGGGAACCACTGCCCTAGCCCACCAGTAACCGATAGTCTCTGAATCTGCATATTTTTCTCTACTTGGAATGCTTGGAATCACATGAAAGGCACTGAAAAAAAGAGCAGCAACCTGGTACCTGTTACTGATGGAAAGGTCGTCCAACCGGATCGGTACTGATGGCTTTAGTATGAAATGTTCTCTGAAACGGGCCAAGGACCACTAAAGTTCACCAGGAAGCAGGTGCTGCAGCAATATTTTATTTACTCTGATTTTTAGCCAACAGGAGCGGGTCACAGCTGCAGCCTGGGTTCTGGGTCTGGGCCCGTGATCGGCTCGTTCCCACCTCAAATCCAGGAAGCAAAACCTTTCAGTTCAGACTGAAACCATCACAGTTTCACACAGAAACAAAAACAACTGTGAAGCTCTAAATGTCACTGGGCCCGTGTGTGTGAGACGGGAGGAAAGTATTACCGAGGCAGCGATAACGACTAACCAGTCTGAAGCATTAAACCAGTCAGACTCATTCATGCTCTTAGAAGAAGCAACACTTTGGTTTAGGCTGAAACCACAAAGATACAGATAAATGACATGACTGTATCACTGAGCCTAAGGGGTTGCTGGTTCAACGGCCAACAGCCTAATCAGAGCAGACTTGTGATGGGGCTGGTGATCAGACGTGTCACATGAGCAGCTTGAGGTGATGCAGGTGGCCTGTGGGACGTGTTTTCTCTGTGGTTTAGAAAGTTGAAGTGAAACGCTGCTACAGGCGCACTCACACGTTCACACCAACATCCCACCCTCCCTGCAGCGACGCCCACCTCCCATCCTGTTACACGAGCCGAGGAGGGCGGCAGAAACAATGTAAAAGTCTGATTTTCCCCCAGTTGACGTGATTCATTCTGTTATTTAGAACGATGGAGGAGGGCAACGGGGCTGCCTTTAAACTTTCATGGACTGTGGAAAAAACCTGCATGTTACATGCAAAATGAGTGAGGTCGCCACCTAGTGGTGGAAATCCACCCTGCAACTAACAAGAGAAATCACGTACTGGTCCCAGTATGAAGGATACTGGTGTCAGACCAGTCAGACCTTTTTATCTGCTGCTCACTAAATATTTCTCCTTTGTTACGTTCAGTCACTTAAATATGTGTGTGTGTGTGTGCACGTGTGTGTGTGAATGTCTGTGTGCGTGTGTGTGTGTGTGTGTGAGTGAGAGTGTGTGTGTGTGAGTGTCTGTGAGAGAGTGTGTGTGTGTGAGTGTGTGTGTGTGTGTGTGCGTGTGTGTGTGTGTGAGTGTGAGTGTGAGAGTGTGTGAGTGTGTGTGTGAGTGTGTGAGAGTGTGTGTGTGTGTGTGTGTGTGTGTGTGTGTGTGTGCGTGTGTGAGTGTGTGAGTGTGAGTGTGAGAGTGTGTGAGTGTGTGTGTGAGTGTGCGTGAGTGAGTGTGTGTGTGTGAGAGTGTGCGTGAGAGTGTGTGTATGAGAGTGTGTGTGTGTGAGTGTGTGTGAGAGTGTGTGTCTGTGTGTGTACCAGCAGCGTGAGTGTGTGTGTGAATGGGTGGATGACTGATTGTGTTTCAAAGCGCCTTGGGGGGTTGTAGAACCCTAAGAAGGCACTATACAAATACAGGCCATTTACCATTTACTTGTCTATACATCAAGTGAGGACATTTGCCCGGTCCTCACTTTGGTGCAATCTTCCAGAGCACTTTAGAGTCCTCTGACCCTGAAAAGTGCTACACAGGTGCGGGTCACTTTAAACTTCAGCACATCCAGATGCCTGAGTGCGTGGAGTATCTGCTCTGTGATTGGCTGTTCCACCACCAACAGGATCTGAGAGTGAAACAGTGCATTTACCTGAGTGGGATGTGGAGGAAGTGAGTTTTTATTATTTTTTCTTGAATTTTACAAGAAATGTTAATTTCCTGAGACCCCGCATCCTCATGTGAGAACGTCGGTTTGAGCTGGCAGTTTAGAGACCTGGTTTAAATTTATAATGTTACTGGGAAAAAACCAGTAGACATTTAAGGTCTTACTAACTGTAATTAGCCAGGTGAGATTAGAAAAGCTAGGCTTCAGGTTCAAATAGTTTTGTCAAAAATGTCTGAAAACATAATTTAGTAATTAATTTAGTAACACACACGTACACACACACACACACACACACACACACACACACACTCAGCTCCAGAGAGGTCTCTGGGTAAACTTTAAAGGTGCTTCTTAATGTGAGTTTTTTAAATTCATATTGATCTGCGTTTAACAAGAGTGGAAACAAATATTGACTAGTTAAGCAGGAATCTCTGAAGTGATCATGAAACAGTTTAGTAAAGAAGGTGATGTATGAATGGTGACCAGAACCAAACTCTGGCTGGTGACTAGTCAGAAAAGTTCTGGTTTAATTGAACAACAATCATAAACTTTAGAAGAACCCAAAAGAACAACGACCTGCCTGGAGTTCAGACCCAAACATGAAGCTCTAAGCAGGTAAATAAAGAGCAGCTGGGACCAAAAGAGACACGTCTGAATTCATGACGACGTGTGCAGAAATCAGCTGGTTTTATTTCTAAATCACTGCCTTTCTTTTACTTATTCTGCTTTCCTCCTGTTAACTTTAAAGGTTTAAAGAAAACATCTGAAATTCTCCTGTAAATAAATCACAAACAAACACACTGATGATGAGGTTTAGTTTAATTATTTACAGCTCATCTGATTCACTTCAGAGGTTTTATACAACAAAAAATAAAAGATGTTACTTATTAAAAATAAACTTCAATATTTCCTTCTGTACAGATAGAATTACTACAAATACAACAAGAGCTTCATTCTGGGAATCAATAATCAATCTGCAGTAAATCCATACGAACACTTACCCTCGTAACGTAATAATTATATAAACACTTCCTGTTTAGGGTAGACACACATCAACACCTTCAGTCACAGTGAGTCACAGTTGGAGGGGGGGGGGGGGGGGGGGGGGGGGGGGGGGGGGGTTTGACCTCAGGGTCACAGGGTCTCCGCCCCTCGCCTCAGAAACAACAACATCTCCGTTCTCCTCGACTCAGAATGACTCACAGAGGATCAGTTATTAAACCAGAAGCCTCCTCTGACTCAGCTGAAGGTTTTCAGGGGAAACAGCAGCCCCTGGTGGCCGAGCTGGTTAAAAACAACATAAATAAATACAAACATCTCACAGCGTTCTTCTTATTCAGGACAACAAACAAACTTCAGCTTGGATTTTTGGAAAGAAAACAGAATATTGATCAGTTTTGCTTTAAAACTCAGAAATCTCCGTTTTTCTTTCTTCTTCAGGACTTCATGGATAATTCCTCTGACCTAAACGTCGTCTCTAACGTTAAATCATGCAGTTTTAGTTCTTTTACACAGTAGAAGGTCTCAGCCTGCTGCGGTGGGACCGTTCCAGGAGCAGCAGAACCAGGAGCTTCCTGTCTGAGCCGGGCTGAGCGGAGCAGCCGGGTCGGGCTCAGAACTCGCCTGGAGCTGAGGTCCAACTCCACATCAGGCTGAACCGAACGGAAAACAGGGAGGGAGGAAAAGTTAGAGCCACCAAAAACATTCCATAACCTTTTATCGGACTTTTTTATCCTGTTTGTTTTAAACGAATCACACGCTCCCACCTTTAAGTTCTGGTCACGCCCGTTTCCTGACTGGACCTCCCTGAGAAGGTCCAGCTCAGCGAGGCTTTGTTAGTCAGAGTTCACTCACGTAGTCTGGATTCATGTTCATGTTTGACACAAACCGTTCACTCAGTCTGAATCCATGGCTTTGGGTTGGATCTGCTGCTGTGACCTGAGTTCAGACCTAAACATGTTTATTAACTAAAGCTAATATTTACCACAAAGCTCTAAGCTAAAGTCAATCATCTATCTATTTTACACTCACTTAAAAAGTTTCTGTGAAAATCAAAAAGTGGATAAACAGCAGCTGTTGTTTAATAAGTGATGTGATCTAACTCCATTTTCCATCATCAGTGGTGTTCCACAGGGCTGTGTATTTAGCCCCCTGTTCTGGGACCGTTTCACCCACGACTCTGTGAATCAGACGTGATGAAAGCGAAGCTTCCTGATGAGAAAACAGCCCCTGGACTCATTTCAGACTAGGATCAAACTGTAGGATCGAGACTCGGAGCGTGTGGCGACACCAACAGGTTCATTTTAAACACAGAAGAAACCACGAAGTTCAGGTGAAACTACTCATTATGTGTCAGGTAAGGTTCTGCCAGGCTGGAACTGTGACTAAATGGGTTTTAATAACAGCAAATAGTAAAGAAAACAATAATTATCTCCATCAAACTCATAATCCCTAACTCTGACGACATCCTAACACACTGCTGGTTTAATATAGTCTCTAATTTTGTGTGTTTCTGTGGGAATCCGGCCCATTTCCAAAGGATGTGTGTAAATAACTCCAGACAGCAGCAGCGTTCCAGCCCACGACCATGAAGGTGCTTCAGGGTGACGGTGGAGCCAAAGTTAGCACAGCTGATCCCCGTCACCCAGAAGGAAACAGAACTTTTTAAATCAGAGCCCCATCTGACCAATAACAGCTGCTGCTGTGAAACATTCAGAGTCTTTCGGTGTAAAAATGTTACATAAATTGTGTTTTCATCTGAATTCCTGAAGAGGAAGGCAGAACTCAACAAGAACAGACCTGTCTGGAGTCACCAAAGACACCGTCAGACTCAATGATGAAGTTCTGAGGCTGCAGGAACATCTTTATGCACCAACACATAAAGGAGAGAGGCTGATGTCTGAGCAGCCACCAGCAGATGTCACCACCACCTACCCAGGAGGTTTCCTTCCCTTCAGCTACTGTTCCCTTGGCGCTGCCCTCAGGACCGAAGGTCGGAACGTTTAGTGTGATTGGAGCAGGATGTGGTACCGGCCCTTCACATCCGGCTGTGCTGCAGAGCCAGAGCTGCCAGAGAAAATGTTTCTTTAAGCCACTGGTCTGAGTTCCGGTCAGCCTCCTGCCCCCACGCTGTGGCTGCTCGGTAAACCTCCCACAAAGCCACCCAAAGATCCCAGAGACTCAGCTAGAAATAGAGCTGCAGGTCTTACTGGAAGAGGGAACAGACGTTCCTGTTCTTCCTGGCTGAGAGTGAAGGATTTACGGGTCGGGCCTGTGGTTCCGCGTCAGCCGCAGACATCACAGACCCATAAAAGCTCTGCAGTCACCACAGAGCCTAACTCACAGACAGAGAGAGAGATGTGACCAAACATGGCGGACTCAGATAACCGTGGGTGCATCAGAACCACTGATCATAACCCGTAGAGTCGCTGCTGTGTGTAAATGTAACATCTCCATCAGAGCTGTAGGAATAATCCACTTCTACAGAAGCTGTGTGACAACATGAAGACCTCAGAAAGCAACACTTCCTGCTCCGTTCAGAACAAAAGAACTCAGAAGAACATCTAAACCTGGCAAAGGTCAGAGGTCAGCACCCAACAATAAGAAATAACCTACACAGGGACATCTCCATGACCCCTGAGATTTATGGGTAAATATTCTGGAAGGAGTGCGTCCTGTTCCATCTGGAGTCGCCATAGCAACAGTCAGACATGGTGGTCTGCTGCTTCAGGACCACCTGCTGTAACTGATGGAACCACTAATTCTGCTCTAGAACATCCTGGAGGACGTCTGACCTCCTGTTACAGCTGGTTAGCAGGTTCCTTCGTCCCACAGGACCTGGACCAGCGGCGGTACCAGAACCAGGAGTTCTGCTCTGCATCAGGAAGCTGAACCGGCGCCTGTTCTCCAGACGTTCTCATGAGAACCAGGACATGCAGTCAGTGGCTGTAGATCAGGGCCAGACAATAATTCAATACCGATACATATCGACCGATAAACGTATGGTCCAATAGAAAAAAATGGATCAATAAAAAGTTTCCTTTATTTTTCCATGATAGCCTAATTGGTAGCTTCATACCAGAGTCATCACTTCCACCGACCAATCACAAACACCGACCCAGGCTCCGTCACCAAGCCCTGCCCTCTCAGGCCTAAACCGACAGCAATGGGACCTAAATAAGATGCAGCAAGGCCAGGAGGAGGGAATGGTCCTGAAAAAGGTTACAGTAGCTCACCAGAGCGGTCAGATTTCCATTTTTACAAGTCTGACAAAAAATGAGCAGAGAATCGATAAAAACCAAGTGTGGTAACACAACCAGCGTGTTTTATCATAAGGTAATGATATAAGATGGTCCAGGCTGCACCTGAGATAGTTTTCTACATTTTCTATAGTTTCCAGTAATTATTGATATTGATCATATATATATCGTCCAGCCCTACTGTAGATAACAGCTAGTCTCATTATAAATGATGTCAGCGGTGACAACAGCCATTAGAAATGTAATCCAGCCCTGGATCTGTGACCAAGTCTATAACCCAACACAGACAGAAGACATCACCCGTTTCCCGGACAACCGTCTGCATCCCATCACAGTAAAGGCCTGTATTCCTGGCACATCCCGGCTGAGCCGACACTGGGAGACACTGGGAGAGTCTGTGTTTGTACTGGAGACGGGGTGGGGGTTGGTTATCAGGCCTGTCGCCGCTCCCTCATCCAGGCCCCTGATGTCCGTCTGAGGGACCAGGCCCAGAAAGAGGGCCTTTATTCTGCCCGTTAACTCCGGACAATCAGCACAACTCATCAATATTCCGCTCAGGATCCTCAGAGCTGGAGAATAAGGAAACTCTAAGACGACACGAGGAAAGTCTCAAGTGAACCGCAGCGAGATAAAGTTCACACGCAGACGCAGCTCTAGGCCGATGGGGTTGTTATCTGTGTGGGAGAGGGTTGTTGTTGGAACGTTGTGTTCATGAGGAAATAAAGAATAAAGGTCAGGTGTTCATCACCTTCCTTAGAGAGTGAGTAAGCCCTTTAACGGAGGCAACGCCTGGGTGATGATAAAAGGTGAGAATAAATCCTGACCTCGACACGTCAGGGTCACGTTTTGTTTTCTTTTCTTTTGTCCTCATGAGAAGTTTAGTTTTCCTGTTTCTCCTCCGTGAGCAACAGATTTATGATGAAAGAGAAGTGGTCCGTAGGCGCCACGACGCTGGTTCCAGCCTGGGTCAGAGCCGTAGAGGAAAGGTGTTACCGACACCTGTAGGGTGTGGGGGGCTGAGCGATGACACGTACCAGGATGGGGTAATACTTGCCTCCTCTGGTTTTAGCAGAAGGAACGACTGATGAGGCGTAATGAAGACACTTCCTGACTAAACAGCATCAACAACTTTTAAAAGTTCAGAAGTTTGTTTGAGATCCCATCACACCTACTAATCTGTTAAAGGTACCAAATTCAATTGAAGAATCACATTTTTAAAATAGATGTTTGTCTCCAGCTCATCACCAACAGGCCCGTCAGAGACTCAGCTAGTGAACGTTTGGACAACCGTCCTGGTCTCAGGAAAGCTGAAGCACAGCAGAGAGGGAGGAGAATGGGCCAGGTTCAGATTTCCTGGTTTTAAATTGAAAAAATAAAAAATAAAAAAACGTCAGTCGGCTGATTTCAAACACACAGCTACAGCCTGGGCTGCACACCTAGAGCTAAGACCAAATCTATAAGATATAAGCTGACATTATAATACGTCCATGAATTGGTCCTGAGGTACCACCTGTGATCAGACCTCAGCTACCTGCTCTATGTCGCAAAACCAAAAACAATTATCCTCCATCACAACGTGATAGAGAACCCAGTAAAACAGACCAGTCTAATAATTGTTTAATAAAAACAAATGAATTCATCTAGCTGAAAGAGTTATGGTTCAGGGTTGGGGTTGAATATTTACTTGATGTCAAATGGATGTAAGAATCAAGTGTGAACAGGTTCCTTAAGTCCAGGCTGAAGTTTCTGTCGCTCACCAAAGAAAAAGCCAGAAATGTTAGCGGCTACATCCTCAAGAACGTTTGTTTTTGTGGAAAACGTTATTTTATGTTGGTTAAATCTAGGGTAAGAGATGCAAAAATGTAAAGAATGATTAATGAAATAGTTGGAAGAGTATCATTCATGCTTTGGTTGAGATATCCTGGACGAGCCCCCAATTATGACTTATTCCCAGGTTGATTATAAATATATTATTGTTCACTTAAGTTCAAATTAAAGCAAATTGATATCCATTAACTCTGCTTTTGGTTTTCACCAAATCCAGAGGAAATAACATGAAACTTTAGCTACACAGAGGTTAGTGTTAGCTAGCGTACAGGTTAGTTTAGGAGGAAACTTCATTCAATCCTAGTAAAACTGAGTAATAGACGATAAAATGCTAAGAACGATTTACCGATTAGGAGTAGGATTTTTGCTTTAGGTGTGAGTACTTGGCCAAGATCCCGGGTGAGCCCCCAATTATGTCACAATCCCAGGAAGGTTGAAGAGCTAAAAGAGGCTATTGTAGTTTTAAGTTTGTATGGTTTTGCTTCCGGTAGTTATATAGGTAAAGATTTTTGTTTTCTAGTTAGAGATGTGTTTTTCTTATCTTCTCTCACTGAAGGTACAATAAAACATAAAGTATTTAAACACCGACCTGCCTCGCTGGTTTGGGGCTTTAATACTTGTATAAATATCTGTAGGCCCGAAACAAAATAACCTCTGGTACAAAACAGGTCTGAGACAAACATCAGCTGTGCTACTGTAACTCTGGGCTTGTTGTGTAAGGCTCATGAAGGGTTTATGCAACCAGAAGGAATGGGAACGCTCCATCAGTCACAATGACGGGCTGTCATGAGTCGGCCACAAGAGAAACAAAGAGCTGCATATCAGCTGGAGGCTTCTGCTCCGGGGCAGGAATCCAGAGAACGGAAATACTGGAGGGTAAATAAATCAAAACGTGTGAATTTAAAAATACTTGGTGTTACTTTGAGCTGCAGCTCATTCCTAAGGTCAGAACCTCCCAGAACAACTTTAATCTTCAGCAGAAATGTGAAGAAACTCAAAGGCTGGATTGCACCAACAAAGTTTAACTTTAAACTCAGATTAAATCATGGTTTAAGTTTAAATTCTGTTGCACCAAACTTTATACCTAGTTTAAAATTAAGACGGTTTAAATTTAAACTTCTTTTTTAAACCTAGTTTAATTTTTACACTAAACCAGGTTTAAATGTAAGCCTGTTGCACCAGAACTTTAAACCCCAATGTAAACTATGATCTAGGGTTAACTTTAAACCTGCTAATGAGGAGGTTTAACTTTAGCAATGACTGTATTTTTGAGGTTTATTTAGCAAAATGATGATGGTCCTGAAAGAAAATTTAGAAACAGGCTTAGTCCACTTGAATTTTATGATCAAAATTAACTTTTGGTTAGTTACTGGTTTACCAAAGAGTCTACTTCAGAGCTGTTTTTTTTAATTATTTCAGCAAGCCTTAAGCTGAGCGACGTCTCTTTTCTTTTTAAGTCAAATGTCGATCTAATAAAACTATCAACCCGTTGCTGCCTCTGCTGGACTGACCATCGATCATGGGCAGACATTACTGAGACATTTTTTTCATATTTATTTATTTAAAATTTACATATTGTTCTGATCGACCCATAAAACCAGCGCCCTGGTTAACATTGGGCTGGGTCGCTCGCGCGTTGGTCCTGCTTGCGTTTGGCGAGGAAAAAAAACATCAGCTGCAGCGCAACAGTTTGTTTCGGTCATATGGAAGCACACACGGGTCTGCAGCAGCTCACTATTTCCTTCGCTGACACGGAGCTGACCCAGTCACAGCCTGACACACCTGCTCCCTTTCAAAGAGACCCTTTAGCTGCACCGGTGTGTGGAGCTAAGCTCTGCAGCTGAGCTAGCTAATGTTTTGTATCTGCGCTGGTGTGTAGAGCTAATTTTAAGTGGTGCAACGCAGCTCCGCTTAACTTTAAACCTGGTTTAAGTCATTTTACTAAAACTCTGATTAGTGCTGATTAAACCTTGTTGGTGCAATCCACCCTAAGATTAGTTCCACACACCGGTGCAGCTAAAGGGTCTCTTTGAAAGGGAGCAGGTGTGTCAGGCTGTGACTGGGTCAGCTCTGTGTCAGCGAAGGAAATAGTGAGCTGCAGACCCGTGTGTGCTTCCATATGACCGAAACAAACTGTTGCGCTGCAGCTGATGTTTTTTTTCCTCGCCAAACGCAAGCAGGACCAACGCGCGAGCGACCCAGCCCAATGTTAACCAGGGCGCCTGTTTTATGGGTCGATCAGAACAATATGTAAATTTTAAATAAATGAATATGAAAAAAATGTCTCAGTAATGTCTGCCCATGATTGATGGTCAGTCCAGCAGAGGCAGCAACTGGTTGATAGTTTTATTAGATCGACATTTGACTTAGCTGGTTTAAAGTTAACCCTAGATCATAGTTTAAATTGGGGTTTAAAGTTCTGGTGCAACAGGCTTAAATTTAAACCTGGTTTAGTGTAAAAATTAAACTAGGTTTAAAAAAGAGGATTAAATTTAAACCGTCTTAATTTTAAACTAGGTTTAAAGTTTGGTGCAACAGAATTTAAAATTAAACCATGATTTAATCCGACTTTAAAGTTAAACCTTGTTGGTGCAATCCAGCCAAAGTCTAACTCGTTCTCTTCTTCCATGTTTTCATCCAAACGGAGAAGAATGATGGTAAAAATAACCTCCTGGCTGGACTTGGGGCGTGGTTTTCATCACACGCTCTAATTAGCTTTGATTCCCAGCTCCGCTCTCTAAAATATCTTTGTTAAATCAGGCATGATGCAGCAGCCACAACCCTTGGGAGTGTGTGTGGCGTGACAGAAGTAAATGTGGTGACACGGGCCCAGACGTACCGTCGGTGCAGACGAAGGCCTTGCAGAGACACACACACAGACACAGTAGGAGGACGACGACCACGCCGCACACCAGGATGAGGGTGATCATGGCTGGATGTACTTCTGCAACACACACACACACACACACACACGTTACCTCTAAAGGACTGTTTATGCTTCAGAGCAACACGCGTGTAAAACAAAAACATCTGGACTAAACATGTGGAGCAGAAATGATTGGATTCAGGACCAAATCAAAGCATTACCATATTTTCTGTGATTAAACCAGACACATAACCGTTAACGACCAGATTCTGTGATGTTTCTGCGCTCCGGCGCTCACCGTTAGGGGCGACAGGAAGTGTGATGGGTTTCTCCAGACCGCCGTGCTGGACCACACACTTCACCGTCTGTTCGCTGAGCAGCTCTGACTGGAAGAGCAGCGTGCTCGTCAGGATGGTGGTGCCGTCGCCCTGGTCGTAGACGGATGAAACGGGCGGGCCGAGTGTTCGGTTGTCCCCGCCGGTGTCCCACGTGATGTCAGCGGCAGGACGGGACCGGGTGGTGCAGTTGGCCTCGGTGACTCCTGAGGAGGAGGTGACTTTAGTCACTTCTGGTTTGGGAAGAACTGAGGAAAGAAAATGTTTTCTTTGTTACTCGTGGAGCAGCAGAGGTCACGACCTGTCAGCCGTTCTGTCCTGGTAGAGAGAAGAGTCGCTCCAAATGTCACCCTGGACACACACACACACACACACGCATACACACACACACACACACGCACGCACGCACACACGCACACACAGGCATACACACACACGCACACACACACACACACACACACACACGCATACACACACACACGCACACATGCACACACACGCATACACACACACACGCGCACACACACACACACACACACACACACACACACACACACACACACACACACACACACACACACACACGCATACACACACACACGCACACATGCACACACACGCATACACACACACATACGCACACACATACGCACACACACACACACGCATACACACACACACGCGCACACACACAACACACACACACCCTCTCTAACACACACACACGCAAGCACGCTCACACACACACACACGCACACACACACACACACACACACACACACACACACACACACACACACACACACACACACACACACACACACACACACACACACACACACACACACACACACACACACACACACACGCGCGCACACACACACGCGCACACGCACCCACCCCTCCCATCCACTGCACTCCACTGTGGAGATCATGGACAGCTCCTCCAGAGGTAGACTGAGATATCCCAGATGTAAAACTGAGCGCTATCGTAGATCTTTCATCCCCTCTGCTGTAAGAGTGTCTAACTCCTCAGTTTAAGCTGTTCTGGTATCATCCTGGTAAACAATAACACCAATGCAATATTCATGTGTTCTATAATTGTGCAATAACGGATTCTCACTGTTGTCTGTGTCTCTTACAGTATGCTGCATAGTGTTGGTACCAAGTCTGTTTTTATCTTTATTTGTGGTTTTTTTAGTGATCTAGGATTATAATACTAGATTACTGCCTATGTGTATATACATGTATCCTTGTTTTTTTATCTTCTTCTAATTACCCTTTGAGTGCTGGTGCTGCTGTGACAAGTGAATTTCCCCACTGTGGGATCAATAAAGTCTATTCTATTCTATTCTATTCTATTCTATTCTATTCTATTCTATCTCATGGGTAGGACGTTTTCTGTTTCCCTTGGTTCTTACTCATCAAGAGATGCTGAGCTTAGGTGGGGGGTTCCCCAGGGCTCTGTTTTGGGCCCCCTGCTGTTCTCGCTCTACCTGTTACCACTGGGACTGTTGTTTAGGAAACATAAAATTAGCTTCCATCTCTATGCTGATGATTGTCAACTTTATTTGCCAATTCAGGCTGGCTACCAGTGAAATGTATCCTCTTCAAGATCATGGTCTTTGTTTTTAACTCTTTTTCAGGAACTGCCTCACCATATTTGGCCTTGCTGCTGACCCGTTATGTTCCCTCTACTGGTACCGCGGTCAAAGCGCAAGTCTAGAGGTGATGGTGCCTTTTCGGTTCTGGGTCCTCGGCTTTGGAACCACTAGAAATAAGACAGTCCACATCACTGCCCACTTTTAAATCCAGGCTTAAGGTTCATCTTAGATCTATTTCTTAGTTTTTCTACTCATGTTTTAATGTTTTGATCATCATTGTTGTTTTATTGTTTTTTTAACTCTTTTATCTTTGAATGTTTTATTTTTGTATTTTATTGCGTAGTTGTTTTATTGTGTTTTAGTTGTTTTTACACTATGTTCAGCACCTTGAGCCCCATTGGTTGGGGGTAAGAAGGGGCTTTACAAATAAACTTGAACACACACACACCCTCTCTAACACACACACACGCAAGCACGCTCACACACACACACACACGCACACGCACACACACACACACACACACACACATATACACACACACACACACACACACCATCTAGCCCACATTAATCACCACTTTCCCCTCAGTGACACTTTCTCCAGCCATGATTACCACTGGAAAACCCCCCCCCCCGACACACACACACACTTGCTTCACACTTGTGAAGGGTCACACCCACATTGTTCAGCAGTGGAAATCAGGAGGTGTGTGTGTGTGAAGTGTTAGATTAAGAGCAGGAGTCTAATCAGTGACTTCAGAACCTGGTTGTTTATTTTCAGCTCTTCCTGTTCCTGAATGAGATGACGGCTCACTTCCTCTCAGCTTGTCTTATCTGGAGGAACCAGAACTATTTGCTCCTGCAGGGATTTTATAAACCTGAACCAGCAGGAGTACAAACCCAGCCCGGCCCAGGATGCATCAGAGGAGCCACATTTATGTAGCTGCTGCTGCACTAAAGTCACAATGTTAACGCTAACAAACTCTGTTCTATTGTCTTAACTTCCTGTTTGAGGAAACTTTATTTTACGCATTTATCAGAAAGATCAAAGCTTCGTTTTTCAGACATAATGAAATTAGATTTTTCATCAGTTTCTGTAGAAATAAATAAAAGTTTAGTTGATTTTCAAAATAAAAGCTGTTTAAAATATGTCAGATAGATGTTTTTGTTGTTTTGATGCCATAAATATGTGATTTTTTAAGACTCTTGGAACCTTTGTCCATCACAGCCCTGATGATGCATCTCCAGGACTTAAAGATGTTGGTCCATCGTAGCTTTAGCTTCATGCTAAACAGGAGCTAATTATAGCTCTGTAAACAAGCTGCAGCAGGTAGATCACACCTGACGACATCCTGCAGAGACATAAACAATCTCAGGTAGGCTATGTTGTTCTGATCAGCTGGAGACGTGTCTCCTTTACTAACTAGTGATGCTGCAGACGTGTCTCCTTCCTTATTAACTAACTAGTGATGCTGCAGACGTGTCTCCTTTATAAACTAACTAGTGATGCTGCAGACGTGTCTCCTTTATAAACTAACTAGTGATGCTGCAGACGTGTCTCCTTTATAAACTAACTAGTGATGCTGCAGACGTGTCTCCTTTATAAACTAACTAGTGATGCTGCAGACGTGTCTCCTTTATAAACTAACTAGTGATGCTGCAGACGTGTCTCCTTTATAAACTAACTAGTGATGCTGCAGA
>SSNS01000335.1:551274-562131 GCA_006937985.1 Aphyosemion australe
GCCAAAATAGACAGCAGCGCCGGGGTTATGTCGATATGTGTTCCCCCCTCGAGAAGTGTTTCATCGGTGATTGAGCTAGTCGCTGCAGGCAAGCTGTAAACAGAGCAAGCAGCATGGCACAGAGGAAGAGCTCTAAAGTTTGGGTCCACTTTACTAAATGGGATGGCTATCTGGGTGATGAAGAAACCAGCAACAATGATATAAGTGAGGCATCATTGTCTTAATCTGCTCCAGCAGGTAAATAAACTGTTTAACATAACGTTATCTTGATATTTTAGCTCCTGTTCCGCTAATGGTGCGTTCGCTTTCTCCTCGGAACTTGGAAATTTCGACTAGGAGAAAGCGAACGCGCTATAAAGTTTGGCTTCACTTCACTAAATGCAGTGGGTGATTGGGTGATGATGAAACCAGCGACAACGATCTAAGTGAGGCATCATCATCTTAATCTGCTCCAGCAGCAAAATAAACGTTTATGTTTAAGATAGTGTTAGCTTGATATTTTAGCTAGCATTAACATTGCTATCAGCTAATGGTGCGTTCACTTCCTCCTCGGAAATTCCGACTTCCGAGTAGGAAAAATCAACTGTTTGAAAAAGAACGGCAAAATGAATGAAGATACACAGTAAATTTAGTTCACAGCAGTTTCTAATACTACAAGGACGCACCATCACACAATTTGTCCAGAGGGGAAAGGAGAGGAATAGGAGCACACGGAGCTGGGTTTTAGTTTCTGCATCATTTAGAAACAGTTGTGGTTAAAGGTTTTCATATTGAAGAATTTTGTACAACACTACGATGACAAAATACAAACAGTTGTATGTTATTTATTGTGATGTTTATCAAATATGGTTATTTATTGAGAAAAAATAAATTTTTAATTAAAAATGAGATTTAAATCATTATTAAACACTCAAAAGTATCGAAAATAGGTACCGTGAAGTACCGGTATCGATTCATAGGTACCGGGAATTGGTACCGTATCGATTCAAATGTCAAAGGTACCCATCCCTACCAAGGATACATGAGAGGTGTTTTTTCCCCAAAGAAATAACAAACAGAACAAAACATGCCAAATATTCATAGAACATAGGGTAAAAAAAACATATTGCAGGAGCATATGTAAATACAATCTTAATAGTGAAATAGCAAAACAAGATCACATATTCAGGTTCAGTTTATCAAAAATATAGTTTGTTCTAAATGCTTTTTGAATATCAAGATCTCTTATTATACAAACGTATTGTTCAAATTCTTTGCAGAAGTGGTTTATGTTTGGCTTGGAGTCCGTCCATCTTGCTTTATGAATATAGAACTTTCCCAAGAGGAGAAGAAGCTGGATGAAGTATGTAACGTCCTTGTCCATGTCTTTGTCCTCGAAACAGAGTAGAACATCTTTTTCTGTTAGTTGAACTACTTTTCCAGACTTCTGTTCAATAAAATGTTGCACATTTGTCCAAAAGGTGTTAGAGTACATATATTGATAAAATAAATGGCAAATGGTCTCTAAGTGATGTCCACAACAGGTACATGAATTATCAATATTTAAGTTGAATCTCTTAAGAGTGTTTTTTGCTGGATAAACATTATGTAAAATTTTGAAAGCAACTTCTTTACCTTATTATTTAAACAGAATTTCCCTGCATTTAACCAAATCTGCGTCCAGTTTAAATTTCCAGACAAAGAAGACATAAAAAATTGTCCAGAAGGCAATGTAGTTTTCTGCATTATCGATCTGATTAGTTTATTAGTACATTGATTTTTTGTTACATTTATTTCTCCAATCAGTATACTGTTGTGAGGTAGATCATTGCCTCCTCTGAACAGTTGTAAAAAACCACCAGGCAAAGCGTCAAATACAACTGAATAATCCTTCGGAGTTATTGGAAAACCAAACTTGGATAAAAATTCATTGTACGTCAAAGGAAAACCATCAGCATTAGAAGCTGTTTCACAAAAATAATATCTTTTTCTACCCAATGTTTAAAGTAAATAGATTTGTTTTTATAAAGAATATTTCCATTATTCCAAATATAACATGAAGTTGGGGAGAAATTATGTTTATATGCAAGTTTCCACGCCAGGAGAGCTTGGTGGTGAAAGCCAGACAGTTTAACTGGTAATCTTTCAATTTTGTAATCACATTTCAACAAAAAATTGAGACCACCCACCAAATTAAAAATATGTTTGGGAACGGTATTCCAAATCGTATCTTTATCTCTCAGTAGATCAGTCAGCCATCTCACTTTAAAACAGTTGTTTAACATTTGAAAACTTAATACTTCCAAACCACCGTAGTTTTTGGCATTATATATCTTTAAGGTAATGATTGTTATGTTTCCATATAAAATGAAATAAGATTTTGGATATATCCTTGGGCATTTCTAATGACAAAGATGTGTAAACGGAAAGAGAAATCCCTTCAGCCTTTGACAATAACACTCTACCATTTAAGGACAAATCCCTCATCGTCCACATATTACATTTTTTTGTTATTTGTGTAATTGTAGGGTCAAAGTTGTATAGGCTACGTAACTTTTTATTTTTCTCAATAACCTAGATAACTTTATCTTTAACAGGTATATCATTAACTATTGTCAGATTAGAAGCTTTGAAAGGAAACAGAGCAGATTTATTTAGGCTAATCTTTAACCTGAAACAGAAGAAAACTGCTGTATACAGTCAACTACCTTACTAACCTCGTGTATATTTGATATGAAAATAGTAGTGTCATCAGCAAGTTGTGATCATTTGAATTCTTTCTCTAAAGCAAAAATACCTTGAAACGGGTTCTTTTTAGTATGTGTAGCCAGGATTCGTGTAACCAACAGAAAAAGGAATGGGCTTAAGGGACAAGGATACATGAGAGGTGCCTTGGTGCCTTCTCTTGGTCAAAAATGTCCCAGAATGCAGCGCGGTATTTTCAAACAGATGTGATCAGGAGCCGGCAGTAGCTACTTTGGGGGCAAATTTCCAGTTTAAATGTAAGTCAACTAACTGTAGCTATTGGGCTGATATGTAAAATGTTTATTTAGATCAAAGCAGTTGTCTATGGTTGGTTAGTTGTTAGTAGTTGCAGCTTTGGTGGCTAGCAGGTACTTACATATTTGATTTAACCAATAGATACACAATTAAACAAGTAAAAGACTCAATATTAAAACTTAACATTACTATGGTGGGAGGGACATCAACAGGGCGCGTAAGCAGGAGGCGGGCTCTGGCCGGCCGCGGTCACGTGGGACAAGTCTGTTCCATTTAAACATTTTCTTTCACCAAGGAAGGACAGTGTCCTCTGAAGCAAGGCGTCTGGCCTGGCAAGGCAAGGCGAGGTTCCTTGAGATTGAGAAACACCCTAGTATTTATGCTAACGGTAGACGAGTTTGGACACATTCAGCAGACACCAGGCCAACTATTTGACTTTTTCTTCTGTTTTATAGAAACGATTCAGTTTTGGTTAAAAATAATTAAAAAAGCTGAAAACAAACATTCTGTTTCTGATAATATAAAACTACATCTGGTTGGAATACTAATACTATAATACTAGGACATAAAAAGCCTAGTGTGGCATCTCTGTTGGATGTTTTAGTCACATGTTCATCTCCTCCTCCTCAGACTGACATTAATGGATAAACTCATGTCAACGACTCCATCCTGAATAAAGAGAACAGGAGTTTGGGTCTGACCTCCTCACCTCCTGATGTTTCATCATAGTTTTACAACCTTTGGAACCAGAACCAAACCCTGTTCAGACTCCAGAACCAGCAGGATTTGATCAGTCGGCTGTAGCTTCAGTGTCAGGTTGATTCTGTTAGATCTTCATGGTTGTCTCCTCCTAACCCTGACCCTTTCACCTCCTCCCCATGACCCTCCTCCTCCTCTTCCTCATCAGGTGAACATCAGCAGACGTCCGTGGTTGGATCTACTTTTTCTTCATAAAAATCCTTTTTAACCTATTGAAGGAAACAGAACGAGCTCCATGAGTCGGGATAAACGTACGTCTAAGACCAACAGAGAGTAAAAGAGCTCCGTACTTCTCCAGAGCTGTCTTTTGTAGACTTCTGATCTTCTGGTGAAGGCTGAGAAAAGACAAAAGATTCTGCTGTAGTTGAAGATCAGACACCAGATCAGCCAGATGTGAGAGAAGATACTTACTACGGTATAACCCTCACTGCCCAGCCTGAGGAACAGAGAGACAAACAAGAGGAGAGAAATTAAAACATCTGATGAAACGACTGGAGTCATCTGATTCACTGGCTCTGATGAACAGGTCCGTCCGTCCGCCAGTCTCATTTCACCCATCCTACTCTTGTCGCTATAGCAACAGTTTACAGCATGGAGTTGGAGAATTTGAATGTAAATAATTTTGCACACAGACACGCGTAACACTAAAGTTCCACTCTATAAAGAAACGGTGGTGAATGATGATGTAATAAAACTAACACGAGACTCTGTAACATAAATGTTAAGTTATGCATCTAATTGCTGTTCGCTGAAGGAGAGGAATCAGGTAAACGGTGGGATATCACACACCTGGTGACCTGACTGAAAACACCTTAATCATGAGGTCAAAGGTCAAAGTTTATTTTAATAGCACATTTTTAACAGTTCACACTGTCCCAACGTGCTGTACAACCAGACGTGTGACCGTAGATCATCCAGGTTATCATGGCCAACAGCTGCATTAAAACCTGTCTGCATCTTAAATAAAGCCGCAGGTAAAACGGTAAAACCAGTAAAGCCAGTGCTCTGAAAGACATGTTTGGGTCGACAGCGAGCAGATCTCCAGGTTTGGTCAGCAGGTGGACCTCCATTCCCCGGTTGTCTTATTCTCAGGGGAGGGTCTAACTTTGTCACAGATCAACTCCCTGATTCAGTAGCTCCAGAATAACCTGGTTTAATCTTTCAAACAGCAGAGAAACAATACTGAGCCACAGGCCAGGACCATAGTGATGACAGAAAAGGACCCCAAATTCCCTGTTGGCCTAGGCTCCTCCCACACAGTGAAGAGGACGATCAGTTTTGGACTGACTGGAGGTCAGACCCTGCTCTACCTGGATAGCAGCTCATGTTTGTGACTAATCTGACACGCTGTGACATCATTTGAACAGATGAACAGATCAGGGATCAAAGCTGGAGGCCAGGTGGACGTTAAACAGGTCAGCGTTCTGTGACTAATTATCTAACAGAAGACTTCTGCTTCGCTGCTTCTTGGTTCTCATGTGGAACTAAAACAGTAACGCTAGCGCTCAGCAGGCATGTATGCTAACCAGCAGGTAAGCTAGCCTAGAGAACAGAAGACCTGGTGTGGTCCAGCAGCAGCTAGGTAGCACCAGGTTAGGGTTGTTAGGTGTTCTCAGTGAGGTGAAGAGCGTGATGAATGGGCAGGTGTGTTTATGGTCTCCTACCGGCACACGTCAGGTGGACTGAAGCCGTGATTACAGGTGTCTCTAGTCAGGTCATGGTGCTGCTCATACTAACGTGTTGAAGCATCAGCTGAGAGGGAACGTACCCGTGTTCCTGTGACTGGATCCACATTCTTCAGCCGGACAAGTCTTCAGAAAGTCAAACATCAGGACTTTCTCACCATCACCAGTCATCTGTACACACTCAGGAATCCTCTGAAACACCTGAATCTGAGGACCAGAGGCCACGCCCACTACACATCCAACCTGTGTGCTGTCGTCATGGTAACCTGACAGCACAGCCGTGGTGGTGACGGTGACAGTGTCGTTGCTGTTGTGGACCACGAAAGTGCGGTGACGTGAGAAGCTGAGGTGTTGTTGTGTAACAGTCAGCGTTACCATGGGAACAGGTCGACCTGTGGCTGAACACGACACCTCTGACCCTTCAGGTGAGGAAGATTCTCTGATACGAAGGACGGGTTCATGCAGCTCTGTACACACACACACACACACACACACACACACACCATCAGTAACGTGACATCACACAGGTGCGTGCTGGGAGTCTGCTTCTCACCGTAGACGTGGAGGCAGGTTCCAGCTGTTCGAACACCTGGAGGATGGAGGCTGAACCTACAGAAGTAACAGCCTTCATCCTGCTCTGAGACCTTCCTGATCACTATGGAGCTGACCTTCAGTCCAGCTTCTTTAAACTCAACCTTATCCATGAAGCCAGGATTCACCCTTTCACCCATCAACCTGCTGCAGGAGCCAACATGCTCCTCTTCATCTCCTGACTTTTTCATCCAGGAGACTTCATCAACGTCTTCATCCTCCAGCAGCTGACAGCTGAGGTCAGCATCTCCTCCAGCTGCTGCCCACACCTCCTCCTGGGTTAGTATTTGACCTGCAGGGGAGACACTTTTAACATTAATGTCTGAGTTAACGTAACATCAGCTGAGTGGCTAAAGGTTCATTTACTCCACACCAGAGTGTCTCTAGAAACCTGATTAAACCCTAGCCTGTGTTTTATTTACTCTACTGAGCATGAAGCAGGTTTACTTCCTGCTTTACAGGTTAGCAGGAAGTTAACCTGCTCCGCTCAGAGAGGATGGACCCAGGAGGCTAGTTCAGGGTTTAGGTTCAGCTCCAGCTGGACTCTGATTAAATAATCATTTATAAATGTTTCTAGAATTAGTTCAGGTGAATGGCTCTGGCTACAGCCTCAGTCACACTGAACCACCACTAACACCACAGGCAATAATAAACATGCTTATTTATGTATAAGGATGGTTTTCTTACCTTCCACTGAAGCAACAAGAACACAAACAACTAGAACTTTCAGCATTTTAGCAGAACAGCTGATCTTCTGTTTGGAGTCAAAGTGAAACTGAAGCTACTCGTTTGTCACGTGGTGCTTCACAATACCTTTCATCTATCAGCATAAAGGTGCATCAGAGCGGGTTAGAATCAATCACGTTAAGCCCTAAAACAGCCCATAATAACCACAGACCTGTCACCCAGGAGCGCGTGCCGCTGAGCATTCTGAGCACATACAGGAAGTCCCCGCCCCCAGCAGCTGCTGCAGGAGTCATAAACAAACATCTTTTTCATGTTAGATAATAAAAGTGATTTTATTAAATCTGATAATTGTGAGTCTATTTATAGACGTTAAAAACAGACATTAATAAACTTAAATCATTTAAATAATAATTTTAAAATCATTTTTAACCACCTTGATGTTGATGAGAACGATTCTGCATTTGACCAACAGGCGGCGCCAAACCCTCGATCCTGTCTGATTCATAACCAGAACATTGATGTGGTTATTAATGTAAAATTATTAATTAGTAGTAATAAAGTGATGTTGATCTAAAGTAAAAATGTCTCATTTGTTGTCTGAACAGACAGATTTTTATATTTTATCATTTATTTATAGTTTAGATTATTTCAGATTTCACTAAAAACGTGAAGTTTGTTCTAACAGGTTAAAGACCTGAGTAGAAAATGCTACTAGTCATATAATCAGAGTGTTTGATTTTTATTTTGGTGTCAAATGAAGGACAAATATATAAAATAATCTATTTATTTAATAGTTTATTAGTTTGTGGAGCCTAATTATAATAAGAGTAAAAAGCTATTTAATTATTTTATGAATCAGTGACTCAGACCTTATGGAGTTTTTAAATTTATCTTAAACAAATCAATAAAAATAAATCTAACACCAAAGCAGACCGCAGCACCAGGCATGTCAGCTCCACTTTAAGTCCAGCAGGGACCGGACCGCCACTCTGAAGCTGCAAGTGCGGTATTCTGGCCACAGGAGGGCGATAGCGGCTGGGTGGCACACACTGGCTCAAGAACATGATTTAAAAATATGAAAATGTTGCAATAGTATCCCTTTAAAACTGAAGGAAAGAATCACTGAAGCATAAAATAAAATAGAAAAAATATTACAAAACATAAATAGGCCACGTGTAGATCCTCCACCAGGGGGCAGCAGACACAAACAGGACTGGTTATGGCAGCTTTCTGATGAAGGCACTAATCCTGATGCTCCGTCTGGAGGCTTCAAGGTCAGAAGTGGTTTGATGTGAATTTGTGTCAATATTCTAGGAGGAGTTAACACTCAAGCCTTATTTAGAGATGAATGCAGCGTGCGTGTCGCCATCCTGCACCGCCGCCATTGCTGCAGTGACACACATCAGTGATTCAATCATTATGCTGTCATTGTAAACTGTGACAGCATGAATGATGAACATCTGGACTGAATGTGTTACAGCCTGCAGAAGGTGAGGGAGACATGCCCAATTCTTTAACTGTCTATTGAACTCTACAGACACCACAAGCCTGTGATTGGTCAGGACGCCACACACTTGAAGGCCACTCAAAAACGCTGGTCAGAAACTGTTTTTATCACTTGAGAAATATCTCCAAACTGTGAAGGTTGGTGTCAAAACATGAACTTGAAATGGTTATCCATGCCTTTATCTCCTCCCGTCTAGATTACTGTAACACACTTTTCACATGTTTTAACAAAAAAGCCCTTGACCGCCTTCAGTTGGTCCAGAACTCTGCAGCGAGGCTCCTAACTGGAGCAAACAGAAGAGCTCACATCACTCCTATTCTGATGTCTCTGCACTGGTTACCCATTAACTTTAGAATCCTGACTAGAACTTTCAGGGCTCTACATGGCCAAGCTCCTTATATTACTGAACTGTAAAGCCTTATGCTCCAACCCGAGCCCTCAGGTCCACCAACCAGAACCTCCTAGAAGTTCCAAAAACCAGATATAAAAGTCGAGGTGATCGCTCTTTCCAGGCTGTTGCACCCCGACTTTGGAATGAACTTCCTTTATCCCAACGTGTTACTGACAGTCTGGTCACCTTTAGAAAGCAGCTGAAGACCCTTTTATTTAAAACTGCTTTTACTTAAATCTTTTGTTTTTTCTAACTAGTATTTATAATCATCTTTCATTTGTTTTATCATTTTATGACTTTCTGTTTTCTGATTTTTAATGATTTTATGATGTTCTGTTGTTTTATTTTAAGATCATTTTATGATAACTATCTTTTGTTTTGTTGATCCTTGTGAAGCACTTTGTGATTCTTTTTCTGTGATAAGTGCTATACAAATAAAATTTACTTACACCACCATTCCATCCTCAAAAACTAAAACAATTGCTGAAGATGTTTAGCGTCAGACAGAACAGATGAAAGACTGTCACAGAAATAATCAGACAATACACGTTTATACACGCATACAGATACGCAGCAGATATTTTATTCATGTCAGGAAATGATGGCAAACGTGGGTTTGGAGGTGGAGACTGCATGAAGAGTACATAAACACAATAAAAACACACAATAGTAAATACACACTGATGGATCAGAAACGTGACTGCTTTAGTGCGAGGATACCCCAGAAAAGCACTACGCCCTCTGCTGTCCTGGTGGGGAATTGCTCTGCAGCATTAGAGGTGGAGAAGTCTGAAAGGAGCTGATGGACACAGAGCAGTGTCCTGCTCCTCCACCCGCCTGGTTGAAAGTGGAATTACAACTGTCATAAACAACCCTGCTGCTGCCTGCTGTAGCTAGCGCTAACAACAAGCTAACGCTAACATGAGCTAAAACTAAAATAAACCACAAAGTAAAAAGATCCACACTGTTGGACAAAAATATTATTACTTACAAGTCCAGCAGCAACAAAGCCAGGTCACCATCAGTCCGTGATTTTGTAGCCTCCTTTAGCTCCCTCAAACTAGTGTAGGCCACGCCGATGTTCACTCTGGTTTTAGCTCTTAGCTTCACCTCCAAAGACATTACTCTGTTACTTTCACTTCCAGGCTCCGCCATGATGCCAACAGAAAAATAAAACTTCTTTTTCTTCTTCTTGTGCTTTTTATTGATGATCAGCAAACTGAGAATGCTAACTGCTAGCATAACAGCTAACAGACATAAAGCAGGTAAAGAGCGCCCTCTATAGGGCACCTACACGCTCCACAAAACTATCTCGTATGGTTTCTGGTCAGCAGAGTGGTGTCAGATATGAAACTGGTCAATTTCTAACTCAGCAATCACTGAGATCAACGTTAAAGCTCTAGCTTCACGTTTAAAAAACTATCTGTTGTTACTTTAAGTTGAAGTGTCAGATTAGGAAGAAATTATTTGAAAATCATCTTTCAAAATAAAACTCACAAGGCACAAACACAATGAATTAACAGAAAGAGCAGCATGAAGACAAGGTAGTGATGGAGAACCAGCAGCAGGTCCCACCAAAGCCACCTGAACAGGTGAGTTTCTAAAGGAGACCACTGAGTCCACTGATCTCAGGCTCAGGGGGAGAGAGTTCCAGAGTCTGGGGGCCACAGCAGCAAATGATCTGTCACCTTTGGTCTTTAGCCTGGTGCGCTGCACAACCAGTAGGCTTTGATCACTGGACCTCAGGGACCTGCTGGGGGTGTAGGGACTGAGAAGATCACCCATGTATGATGGTGCTTGTCCATGTACGGCCCTAAAAACCAGAACTAGGATCCTGAAGGTTTCCAACAGCGAGGTGACGTCGTTCAGAAGAACAAACATCTGTAAAGAGTTGTTTTGAGACGTTCTCTGGATTTGTCTTGGCTGGTGTCCTCTGTTTGACTTCATTCTGATGATGGATCAGCGGTGTTATGACTCTGTAAACAAAAACAATCAGGAAACTGATTTGATTCCTTCTCTGAGGAACATTTATAATAATAATAATAATACAGGTACGTACTCTGGTGAGTCTCTGGTTGGTTTTTGTGGTGTTTTGTTCCTCTCAGTGTTCCTGGAGTTAAAGAAAAGGGTTCAGGTGTTTTAGGATGAACCTGTTTGTGGTGTTCGTAGTGACATTATTATCAGATCTAACAGTTACATTACAGCAAAGGTGAAACCTACCTTTGTTTTTGTTTGTGCCACAAGTAGCCAATCAGTGC
>SSNS01000335.1:577337-594734 GCA_006937985.1 Aphyosemion australe
GGCTGCAGACCCGGAGACCGCAGGTTCACTCTTCTATTGCTTTTGAGACGGCGCCGCCCCTTTATAGCAATCCAAGATGGAGGACGATCAGAGAGTAAGTTATGAATGTGAAGCACATTATTTGTTTCATAATTCAAAATATCTTTTCTACCAAACTTTCAAAACTAAATGTAATCGTCAAGTTAAATTTGACAACAAAATGAACATTTTCTTGTGTTTAGTTTAAAGTGAGTGGATGCCTTTTATCACCACATGCAGGCCAAGCAGCTTAGTGGAAAGGACTGGTCTGTATCTATGGTCTGAACTAATTAGATTCACACTTTGACAAATTAAACAAAGAATTACATTAATTGTGGATGATGTGACAGTAAAGCTTATAGGCCAAACTTTTCATAAAAGTATGAAATTGTTCTTATTTCCTGAAAGAAATAAAACAGTTGGTTTCCTTTATGCTAAATGTTATTTTTATTACATACAAAGGCAAAAGTTAAAGAAAGGAGCTCTGTTGAAATGGTAGGTAAGGCTGTTAATGTAACTATATACTGAATTGAGTTTGCTGTAGAACATTACAGTTAGTGTTTTTCAAGTTTGTGGTTAATATCTTTTTTTTTCTCTGCAGACCACCCCCCACACCATGGCCTACCAGGACCATCCACACCATAAACAGCAATAATGCAGAACAGCTGCTGGGTTTTAAACAAAAAGAGTTTTACTTTAATAAAGTTTATACATCATTTCAGTGGCCCACTGCATTTTTTCTCCATTTACAGTTTGTTTTTAAAGATAAATGAAGATGAACTTTATTGATCCCAATGGAAAATGAATGTCTAGCAGCTCCTCCAGCACATAGAAGATTTAAAAGCCTGATGGCTGCAGACACGAAGTGCTTTACAAAATATCATTATGTGTAAATGTATGTGAAGGAATGCAAAAACACTTGTTTCAGTTAGACGTAAGAAGACTTAGTTATTTAATAGTTTGATGTGGTAAGCTCTACCAGAAATTAAGTCATTGTTATGTGGCTGTAATAACATTCTGACTTAAATTTCTAACTTCTGTCTGCCTTTTGACAGTGAAGTAATAGGCATGTTTTGAATCTGCCGTTGCAGTTGAACAGTCATCCTTCAGAGGGCGCTGTCTCAAAAACAGAAGCATGAATTTGCAGCAGGCGTGAATCTGCGGTTTCCGGGTCTGCTAGCTGAGCTCTGTGGCTGCAAGCATAGGCTGCAAGTACACCTGGCTGCAGCCGCAGCTGCGTGATTCTGTCGCATGGCCCCGCGCAGGCGCAGTTCATCACTTTTACCTGACGCAACACAGCTAGCCCGGATATTCCCTTTCAAAACAACAGCGGAAAGAGTTTGCACGATTGTTCAATAAAGCTTGGTAAAAAAAAACACAGAACACACAATCGCTGTGTTGCACTTTTAAAACTAGAAGAAATAAACATCTACACTCGTTTTCCTTATAGGCAAGTCAAGGCAGCTTTATTCATATAGCGCATTTCCTACCCGAAGGCAACTCAAAGCGCTTATAGGACATATTAGCCTGGTAAGTATCTCACTTGTTTTGGCTTTTAAATGGATGTGAGTTTCATGCAATTGCTGCAAAATGGACACAGAAAGTGGAGACTAGCTTAGTTAACGTTTTCCGAATGTTTTTAAACCTCATAGGTGATTTATTAGCCACAACAGCTGCGCGTGCTTAAAGCTGTTAATTGTGCAGTCATTGTTTCCAGGTGAGGGTAGGTGATGGTAGGTGGTATGAGCGTTTTAGCTGGAGCTGACGCTCCACCTGTGACAGTAAAACTGTAAGGCTTGTTTGTGGAACTCAGACATGAATTCTGATCGCTTTAAAGCCGGGCAGGACACGGCGTGGGGAAGATAATTTGACAAATAGCGGTGGAAGCTGGAGTTGAATCTACAACCTCTGGGTTTTTAGGGGTTTCTGCAGAGCCAGAGTAACCCCGAGGCCTGTGTTACCCCGAGGTTCTACTGATGATAATAAAGAATAAATATGATGAATGAGGTGTTGTAATGATTTTATGTTGCAGAATAAACGAGTGTTGCTTTTATTCATTTAGGTAGGACCTTTGGACTGCCCCCTGCTGGATGGTGAGTGTAATCATTCAACTGGACAAAGAGAGCTCTTGCTGAAGCATCCGTCTTCTTTGGGCCAATTTATGAACTGAACCTGGAACACCAAGAGGCGGCATGTGCAACATTGGAACTAATTCAGAGGTATGTTGGAACATTTGCATGATTAGTGCTAGATGATGACTGAATTATCAAGTTAGTCATCATTTCTCCTCACAACACAACGTTTCTGTATTATACAGATTTATTATGTCATACTTAAAGGTTTTGTTGTTGTTAGGATTAACCCTGAAGAAGGAACAACTTGGACCTCTAACGCTGGCATGAGCAGAAGGACTGGACTCTGGTGAAGCTAAAGATGGTTCACAACTTTCCTCCAGCGGCTGACTGAATCTGAGTGGAACACTTCTAGTTTGACTGTTTTAATCGTTCAAAGCTTGTTAATTGTGATACTGTCATTAATTATAAGCTGCAGGCAGGAAGGTGTTAACATGTCATTTTGCCGATTTTGGGATATACCTGTCTGTCTCCACACGCGAGGAAGAACGGAGACAACCTCTCACCATCCTTCAAAGAACGAGCTTTCTCTATTCAATAAATTTTGTGTGCAACAGTTTTTTTTTTTAGTTTTTTTTTTTTACCTCTACCAGCACTAAATTTCCAAACGTACTGTGTTAATGAGGAGGCTCCCTCACGTTTGATTTATTGTGGTATGTGTATAAATGAAATGAAAAATCAAATAAAATATTAACAGAGTTCATTTTGTTTACATCTTAATTTTATATAAACATATTACACAAGTACGTGCGTGAGTACGCGCACGAGCGTGCGCATGTAAGTGCGTGTATTTTTTTTTACCCTTTTTTTTTACGGTATCTTACCGTTTATCCTTATCTTGGTAAAATACGGGCGTTAAAAGGTAAATCACCGCGTGCAGGATCACGGTACCGACTGACTGAGGTGGACTTTTCCGGTACCAGTACTGTGTGATTAGGGTGAGTTAATGAGAAATTATGGTTAAGTACTTTAGAGTGAGTTTACGGTAACTTACCACAAATTAACAGAACCATACCTATTTTTTTAATCACGGTATAATGCTACTTTGTTGAAGTAATTTACTTTAGAAATATATGATGGTATCTCACTGGTGATCTTCCAGTGAGATACCTCAGAGGATTTTTACAGCGTGTTACCGTCATGCAGCCCTAGGGTATTTTACACCAATTAAATATGCAGTATCATACTGAGAGTGACACTCCGCGGTAAGTCACCGTTAACCTGCGTCACGGTAAGATGCTGGCAACAGTGACGCCAGTTAGTTACCGTAAACGGGACAGGTAAAGTCTAACAGTGCAGGTTCACTCATCTCTGCTCTGTCTGACTACAGGAAGTGAAACATTTTGCGTGAACATTTCTCTTCTGCTGATCTTGTGTAGCTTAGACATCTAGACACATCGTAGCAGAAGCAGAAAGATTTTGCTCTGCAGGTTCTGATCACCTCCATCAGGGCTGGGTTATGATTGCCCCTGGGCATGAAAGTGCTCAATGCTGGCCAGGACCCCCAGAAAATTATTTTTTATTAAGTAAATGCAACAACATATTGTAAGCTGCTAGCTTAAATTAATTGAGTGTGTGTGTGTGTGTGGTGGTGGGGGGGTGGGGGGGTATTTTGCCTTGGTCCCCTAAAATGATACGAGAATATAAGCGGACATGAACGATCGTGTGTTAATTGTTTTCTTATGGTGGCGTGACTTTGAGAGTGTTATGACTTTGAGAGTGTTATGAGGTTGCGGCGCGCGTCAGGAGCGCATGAACCATCAACGCTCTCCCTCTCTGCTCTAAAGAAGTCCTGGTGCGCTGAGAGTCCATATAATAATGTCATATCAAAACTGGACCTTTATTCAGGCTCCACGTAATTAGAACCCTGAAGAAACTCACTAATTGATTCCTGGTTAAAAATGCGTTGTAATGTGCGCGTTACTGACATTGTACCGAGTAAAATATTACTGAATTTTTTTCTGTAATGCCTTACATTACCGCGTTACAGCAAAAAACAATGCATTACAGTAATTAATTACTTTTGTAACTCGTTACTCCCAACACTGCTTGCCAGTCTGATTTGTAGTTGGAAGTAGTTGCAGCTTTTTTTGCTTCATCTCTTTGTACCATACAATGCTTAAGTTCATCATCAATCCAACTTGCTCTAATATTTGGTACTGTTTTCTTTTTTAAAGGTGCATTTTTATCTATTGTTGCTAAGAAGACCTTATTAAAAGCATCAACTGCCTCATCCGGGTTATCTTTTTGAAGCACATTGTCCCAACAAATATTTTGCACCTCCTCAACAAAATTACTTTCATTAAAATTTTTATATGACCTTGAAACTATTATTTTGTGTCCACCTTTGGGAGCTTTGGTTTTCCTCACCATTACAACTATTATGATCACTACAACCTACAGGCACTGATATGGCTTTAGAGCAAAGATCCTCCGAGTTTGTAAAAATATGATTTATTAGCGTAGAAGTTTTTGAGCCATCCTTTCGTAAACATTCCCTCGTTGGTTTAGTCACAACTTGACTTAAACCACAAGCTTCTGTGATTGAACAAAGCTTATTTCTCAAAGGACATTGTTGAGATTTCCAATCAATATTTAAGTCTCCCATAAGATATATTTCATTAGCATGGTCACACACATGATCTATCATCGTGCATATACTATCCAAATAGACCAGATTTGCATTTGGTGGCCTGTAACAACAACAAATCAACAGCGGTTTCAAATGAGAGATGTGAACTTCAAGCCATAGTGCTTCAATCTCATTTATCATTAAATCCATTCTTATTTTAACTGATGCTCTAAAATAAAAACAGCAACTCCACCACCATGTGTATCTCTATCCTTCCTATATATCCTATAACCTTGGATATTCAGTGCACAATCTTCAAATGTTGAATCCAGATGAGTCTCTGATACTGCAAGAATATGTATATTTCCTTCTAATAATATATTTGAGATATCAGGTAGTTTATTCCTGAGACTACATATATTTAAATGTGCCACCTTCAATCCCTTTATGGGCAAATTACCAAAGTTAAGCATCCTAATTTATTAATATCTTACTGTATATAATGCTTACATTTTTTAATTGTAACATCATAGAGTTACTGCATTGATTTACCATATAACTAGGTTCAGACAACAATAAACAAAACCACAAAACACATCAAACCTAAAGCCCAATAGTCTGTGATTATTGTTGATCTAAAATATTAATTTTCTCCTATAAGTCCTGCCTAAGAACAAAGATATCCCTCGTAGTTCCCTTTAAACAAAATTCCCTTCTATTTAATGCAACTCAACACTGTCAATCCCTTCTCCTCTTCTTACTGGGAGAGTCTCATGGTCATGTGACAAACTCACCCAATCAGCAGCGTTGTTGATGTAATCACCTGACCATAGCAAAACCAAAATTTATCTTGATTCAATCCTCAGAGATGAAAAACAAAACAGATTTTAACGACAGAATAAAAACAGATTAATCTGTAATTTCTTTCCTTGTTGGAGAAAAGCAAAAAAACAACTTAGATTAAAAACAGATATCATTTCTGCTGCAGGTTTAACCTGCTGTTGTTCTGCTTCTATCACACAGAAATGTAGTTAAACTACTTCCTGTTGGGTGTGTCTGAGCTGGAGTCACATATAAACACCTCTTTGTCTGTTGTTTATTAAAATAATCTGATATAAATGGAAAGTCCTGATTTAAGTTGGTAAAACAAGATTTATATGTCGATGGTTTGGATTAAAGATTTTCATCACAAATGTGTAAACAGCAACACCCAGTGGTCATGGTGAGTAACTACAGGTAAAACTTCAGGTCATAAGTTTTGTAAAATAATAATAATAAAAAAACATTTACTGTAAAAATGTTTAAAGTCAGAAATAAAATCATTTGGACCCAAAGTGCTAAAAGATTCACATAATTCTGATAATTTTCTATAAGCGTCTCTGACTAAAACACAAAGAAAATCTTTATATTTTATTATTGACTGTTCAACAAGATTTAAGTCAAACACACATCAGTTTATCCTCCAACTTTTATTTTCTTTTATTAAAAAAGTATAAAAATGTTTCCCTGAAGATAAAATGCAAACAACATCAGAAGGTGATGTCATCATGGTGTTACAACTTTAGTTTAGCTGTCCTTTTACAGTTTTTTACAGATGCTAGGACACATTCACTTTTTGAATAGAATTAGTGAAATAAATCACCTTTGTCATGATATTCTAATTTTAGGACCAGCACCTGTATGTTCATGTATAAATGTAAACAAACACAACACAAAAATAGTTACAGTGAAAGAAAAGACAAACAGATCTACTTCCTCTACCCTAACCCTTCACTCCTCTAACAGCAACAGCACAGGAACAACCCCCCACTTTAAAACATTCACTTTATTTTACCTAATACGTATACGACAGTACTTAGTAAATAAAGACTTGATAATTATTTCAACCATCACAGAAACTGAGATATAAAACCACCTGATTATCTTGATTCAATCCTCAGAGATAAAAACAAACCAGATTTTAACGACAGAATAAAAACAGATTAATCTGTCATTTCTTACCTTGTTGGAGAAAAACAAAAAAACAACTTAGAATAAAACTAGTTTGCATTTCTGCTGCAGGTTTAACCTGCTATCATTCTGCTTCTGTCACACGTAGAAATGTCATCAAACTGCTTTATGCTAAGGTGTCTGAGCATGAGTCACATGAAGATTATGAGTGGAATAAAGCACTCTGCACGTCATCCACCTTTGGTTGGTGCTCTACAGCTGATGGACAGCCAGAATGAGAAGCAGGAGGGCTGCAGCACTCTGGTGAGTCCAAAGGTTTCATTAGGTGCAAAAAAGAAAGAAGCTAATACGTAACTCAGACGAAGACACACACGTGTTTCTTCCCTTTTCTGCATCTTTGGACTCACCTGAGTGCTCCAGCCCTCCTGCTTCTCACATGAAGGTTACGTCACATAGAAACACCTTTTTGTCTGCAGTGTTGGGAGTAACGAGTTACAAAAGTAATAAATTACTGTAATGCATTGCTTTTTGCTGTAACGCGGTAATGTAAGGCATTACAGAAAAAAATTCAGTAATATTTTACTCGGTACAATGTCAGTAACGCACACATTACAACGCATTTTTAACCAGGAATCAATTAGTGAGTTTCTTCAGGGTTCTAATTACGTGGAGCCTGAATAAAGGTCCAGTTTTGATATGACATTATTTATATGGACTCTCAGCGCACCANGCTGCAGACGTGTCTCCTTTATAAACTAACTAGTGATGCTGCAGACGTGTCTCCTTTATAAACTAACTAGTGATGCTGCAGACGTGTCTCCTTTATAAACTAACTAGTGATGCTGCAGACGTGTCTCCTTTATAAACTAACTAGTGATGCTGCAGACGTGTCTCCTTTATAAAATAACTAGTGATGCTGCAGATGTGTCTCCTTTATAAACTAACTAGTGATGCTGCAGACGTGTCTCCTTTATAAACTAACTAGTGATGCTGCAGACGTGTCTCCTTTATAAACTAACTAGTGATGCTGCAGACGTGTCTCCTTTATAAACTAACTAGTGATGCTGCAGACGTGTCTCCTTTATAAACTAACTAGTGATGCTGCAGACGTGTCTCCTTTATAAACTAACTAGTGATGCTGCAGACGTGTCTCCTTTATAAACTAACTAGTGATGCTGCAGACGTGTCTCCTTCCTTATAAACTAACTAGTGATGCTGCAGACGTGTCTCCTTCCTTATTAACTAACTAGTGATGCTGCAGACGTGTGGTGAGGACCTATCTAGGTCACACTCTGCAGACGAGGTCTCAGACTAAACCAGTTGTTTTCCTGCAGGTTTCACTTTGTCCCACAAGCAGCTTGTAGCTCTTCCTGTTTGTGTTTATTTATGAGTTTACAAACCGCTGAAGCTCCTCCCACCTGTTATTTAATCATCACAGTGATTTACATCTAAACTAAAATCCTGAAAGTGAAGCATCTTCACTTCTTAGAGGACGATAAAGGAAACAGAAACAGCGGAGGCTCACCGTAGACGGAGAGGCAGGTGGAGGCGCTGCGGCTCCCATCAGGATAGGTGTGGAACTCACAGGTGTAGCAGGCCTCGTCCTCCATGCGGACCTGATG
The DNA here is from genome assembly GCA_006937985.1 of Aphyosemion australe. Taxonomy (NCBI): domain Eukaryota; kingdom Metazoa; phylum Chordata; class Actinopteri; order Cyprinodontiformes; family Nothobranchiidae; genus Aphyosemion; species Aphyosemion australe. The sequence continues at coordinate 585,632 of SSNS01000335.1, forward strand.
GATGGTGAGCCTGGTGTCCCCCAGCGTGTGGCTCAAGCTGACCCGACCTTTGAACTGCTCCCAGGTGTCGTGGCTGCGTTTGGTGTAGGAGGCCACCTTAGTGGTGTCGCCCTGCTCCGCCGTCTTCCTCCACAGCACCTGTCGAACCCTCTCGGCGAGGCTGTAGGAGCAGGACAGGGAGACAGGCGTCCCCACGACGGCCGTCCTGTTGGCCTCTGGATGAACCTTACCTGAGAGAGAAGCCGGTCGTTACAGGTTAGGAGGTCTGGCTCAAAGGATTCTGGGAGATGGACGTGTTTAACAACAGGAAGCTCTGGGTCCGGGTCCAGCTGGACCAGCTGACCCGGACATCAGACCCGTTTCCTGCTGCACGGCTTTAAGAGTAAAAACAACCATCATGGAGGAGCAGAGACCACCCACCGGTGACGCTGAGGCAGGTGGAGCCTTCCTGCCGCCCCCTGGGGAAAACATCAAAGACGCAGCGGTAGCAGCCTTCGTGGGCAGATGTCACCATGGTGATGATGATGACGCTGCGGTTGTGGGAGGAGGCGCCGAGGGTCACGTTGGGCTCCTGGTGGGTAACGCGGCGCGGCTCTCTTTGCTCGTAGGCTAGCAGCAGCTTGGAGTGCTTGTTGAACCAACGCACCTGGCGGATGCTGTCGCCTGTTGATACGTTGATGTTGCAGCTAAGCATGATGGGATGTCCAGCCTCTGCAGTCAGACTGGGAGGAGCTGCAACCTGACCTGGTTAATGAGAGCGATCAGCTTTAATGATTGATGTATTTTAACCAACTGAATAACGGTCCCACGACTGATGAGCAAAAACTTTTACATGAACACGTCTGGTTGTACCTGAACCCAGGATAAAATGTGGGAGTAGAAACCTACCTCGTGTTGTTGCTGTGGTGACCCACAGCAGCAGACACAGTGGGAGGCCCGGTCCACACATGGTCCACACACACACACACACACACACACACACTGACACACACACACACACAGAGAAGGAGCTGAAACCACAGAATGAATCTCTGGTAAACCTGGTGTCTGACGGCTCGCCGCCACTAAAGCTTTAAATAGAGATGAAATAAAGCTGCAGTGATGCAGACATACCTTCGTCTGGTGCTGGTCAGAACCTCCTTTAGACCCGTTGGAGCTGGTCAGAACCTCCTTTAGACCCGTTGGAGCTGGTCAGAACCTCCTTTAGACCTGTTGATGCTGGTCAGAACCTCCTTTAGACTCGTTGGAGCTGGTCAGAACCTCCTTTAGACCCGTTGGAGCTGGTCAGAACCTCCTTTAGACCCGTTGGAGCTGGTCAGAACCTCCTTTAGACCCGTTGGAGCTGGTCAGAACCACCGTAGACCCGTTGGAGCTGGTCAGAACCACCGTAGGACCTGTTGGAGCTGGTCAGAACCACCGTAGGACCTGTTGATGCTGGTCAGAACCTCCGTCGCTGCATCTGTCTGACAGACGTTCTGCTGCAAGGCCACATGATGACAGCAACGACACCACACCTTCATTCCAACAAAACCAAAATCTGAGCAGGATGGGGCCATAGTCATCATCACCATGGCAACATGAACTCATCAACGACGCGTCACCTGAGATCTAATGAAGGTTTTACACGTGAACCCGCAGCAGGCGCTCGGCCCGGCTAAGCCCATAATTACCCAACACCCAAAACAAGCTGCTGCCGCGGCGTCTAGACTCATATATACAGTCTTTGGTCTAGACACGACCAGAGCCCGACACCTAAATCAATACCTGAGAGGACTCAGAGGCTGGAGGAGATGAATCACTCCTGGGATCATTACAGCATAAAAACTACAGGATTTAAGGTGGAATGACGGCTTCTATCTGGAGTTCAGATCAGTTTAAAACATCCTGCAGGATGAGAGGAACCCCCTGAGCTTTTATAGGACTCATTTACCTTTTTACTGGGCCAGAACCCATCTGGTTTCAAACCAGCAGCCTGCTCCTGTTGGGCAGCAGTTAAACTACAAACCCTCCTCAGCTCCAATGGGCCAGTCTGGATCAGCCAGTCAGCCTGCTGCTGCTGCTGTGGAGGAGCTCTACATCCTTTCAGAGGAACATTTCTGGAGTAAATCTAGGCACCAAAACATAAATAACATCTACAGAAGAACCAGATGTTACATTATTCACCTTCTACGTTACATCCAGATGTGAGCCACGGCTGGTTCACCCACCTGCAGGTGATTTAGCACAAACCCTCTGAGCTTTCACACATTTTAATAACAATTCAGCTCATTTAGGGACTTCAGACCTTTACAACCCGTTAGTGCTGGAGCCCAGATGTATGGATAACCATAACATGGTTCATTCTTTAGCACAAATAAAAAATAACATTTTAAAAACACTTCATAAAGATACAGACAGGTTTAATTATTGTTTTTAGCTAAAGGTGTAAATTAGATAAAGATTTAGAGAGAAAACAAAAATTCAACTGGTTTAAAGCTGGTTTTAAGGATAAAACTTAAATGTTCGCTTTTTCCATATAAATAAATAAAACTTACCTTTTGAGTGAAACTAGTCCGTAAAAACAAGCCAGACTCTTTAAATCCGCGCTGGGCTGCAGGTAGAAGTGAGGCGGAGGAGACTCGGGTCCGCACATTTAACTGAGACCTCACTTCCGGTTGCCTCGTGCGCACATTCCTTAACAGACCCGACTGTTATGGGAGGAAAGGGCGCCATCTGGTGGCCAAGAGCTGTAACTACACCTGGAAATCAGCACTGGGAATTCAGATTTGACCAAATTAAAAAACAAACAAACTAATAAATATTAAAAAATACTAAATAGGTCACTAAATAATTTTATTTTATATTATTAAATATGGCACAACCTTTTATATGTTAATGAAAATCTGTTAATATTACATAATGGTGAAACATTTTTGAACTATAGATTTTTACATGTAAATGAAAAATATTTAAATAAATGTTATTTTGTATTAGAACTTGAGCTTTTCCTTTACAAAATTTTAGTTCTGTTAATAAATTGTTACAATCATAAATAATCCTCAATAATTCTTAAGTGGATTAAAAAACTAAACAAAATATATATTTGAACTTATTTATATACGCAACACTCGATTTAATTTATTAGCTTAAACAAAGTGGAGAAAAGGAAGAAAAACTATATAACAAACCCAATAAAAAACAAACAAAAAAAAACAGTGATTTATTTAGGCCTGTTGGTGCAACATTTATCTGGTTTAGAGGATTTTCTACATAAACACATAGACATGTGCTTTATGACCCTATCATGCAGCTGCAGTCACATCTGTTTTTCTTATGAAATTGTGGTTTTGGTTTTTCACAAGCGTGAATCTTTACTCACATCAGTCAGCTGATTTTCATTCTGAATGGAAAATGTCTTTATTATAGATAAAATGAAATAAATCAACACGGTAAACACACATGGAAGAAAACGATGCTCTCATTAAACCCTGAATCTCCAACGGGACAAACGCTAAACTAAATGTTCCAGTCAGACTGTTAATGATGATTAAAACATGTGACTCCAAACCCTTCGGTGATCACGCTCCTTTATCCATCTGTAGAGTTTAGGGTATGGGGGGCCAACTGGAAAGTAAAAGTTGAAAAACTTTGTAAAAAATTTCAACATTTATTATTTAGCAGGAAACACATTTTTAACTTTATTAGAGTTAGAGTTAGTTAGATATTTTTTATTTATTTGTAAATGTAACTTTATAGATTTGATTCTGAATGTTGGTTTATCTATATTCTGGTTTTATTCTGAAAGTGGAATGTATTTAGATTTTTTTCTTAATATTTGGTTTTACCCTCATATATTTGTATTTATTTCTGAATATTTACTTTAATATATTTAGATTTTATTCAAAATTAAACAAACTATTTGTATTTGTTTCTGAAAAATTTCCTTTTATATATTTACATTTTATTCTAAACATTTAAATTGAACCTCATGTATTTGTTTCTGAATATTTACTTTGATATATTTAGATTTTATTATAAATATTTAAATTGAACCTCATATATTTGTTTCTGAATATTTACTTTGATATATTGAGATTTTATTCTAAATATTTAAATTGAACCTCATATATTTGTTTCTGAATATTCATTTTATATATTTAGATTTTATTCTAAACGTTTAAATTGAACCTCATATATTTGTTTCTGAATATTTATTTTATATATTTAGATTTTATTCTAAACATTTAAATTGAACCTCATATATTTGTTTCTGAATATTTACTTTGATATATTTAGATTTTATTCTAAACATTTAAATTGAACCTTATATATTTGTTTCCGAATATTTACTTTGATATATTCAGATTTTTAAAAAAAATATTTAAATTGAACCTCATATATTTGTATTTGTTCCTGAATATTTACTTTGATGTATTTAGATTTTATTCTGAAAAGCAGATGACCAGTCACACCCTTGCTGCTACAAAAGGAAACGTTTGATCTCATCCAGCCATGCTTGGTGCATCATGCATGCTGCTTCAGGCAGGCGGTGTTACTTTGTGGGTTTCCTGCTTTACTAAACTCATCTGCCAACGGGAAGCAACATAACCACCAAAAGCCTTGAATGAGACGGTTTTCACGCGTGTGTGAATGCTGCTAGTTCACGCCTGTTTAAAGCACAAACTCATTTGTTTATGAATCAGATTATTAAATCATGTGAGCCTTAAACCTGATGTGTGAGAAATAAACCATCAGAAGAACAATCAGCCCAAAGCAAGAACAGAGACTGACTCGATGCCTGAAACATCAGAGCTTTTATTTTGGTAAAAGCTTCTGACACAGTCTGAGTGAGATCACATTAGATAATAATACACACAGCTCTACATTTACACATGATTATTGTGTTTCTCAGAAGTTTAAGAGTCTATAAAAGGCTGTCACGTGTAATCTCCTGTAATATACCATAATCTGTGTGACAATCTGATTTTAGCCAAAAATCTGTTAAACTGATTAAAATGTTTCCAGGTTTTAAGGTCAGCAACTTGAAACAAGTTCATTCTGAGAGTTAATCTGATTTTAGATAAACTTCAGAAAACCTTTTCAGCCTGACTTTTTACTTCTACCCCGTGGCTCATGAGCTACGACTGAGTAAGGTGGACAAACCCTCCGAGCCGTCACTAAACAAACTCTGAGCCGATGTAGCTACAAGCTAACTGAGCTAACCGAAGCTGCCACCCTCTGCCTTCTAGGCTGTAACACTTTTAACGTGAGGCTGAGGCCTTCCCTGGGACAACCAGGAGGGCTAGCTGCTAGCGATGAGGGCTCATTAGACACATCAATCAAAAGGACACATAAATTCAAGCATTTAACACACACACACACACACACACACACACACACACACACACACACACACACCCTCTGGACTCTCATGACGGCAGCAGGATGAACAACGACAAACCCAGAAAAATCATCTGAGTCACAGCTGCATAAAAAAAGGAAACATGTTTAAAACATCACAAAAACAGTTTTAACTTGAGAAAATCCAAACTTTTACGTACGGATCCAGATGAAATCTGACCCAGATTTTTCACTCACATCTGAAAAATCAAACATAAACATCAAAAACTGTTTAAAAAAGTTTAATTATTAAGACGTTCTCACCATCATCAGACGTCGGTTTCCTCTCAGGAATCCTCTGAAACACCTGAATCTGAGCACCAGAGGCCACGCCCACTACACATCCAACCTGCGTGCTGTCGTCATGGAGACCTGACAGCACAGCCGTGGTGGTGACGGTGACTGTGTTGTTGTTGTTGTGGACTCTGGTGGTGTTGTGTTGTGAGAAGCTGAGGTGTTGTTGTGAAACAGTCAGTGTTACCATGGGAACAGGTCGACCTGTGGCTGAACACGACACACCTGACTCTGCAGGTGACCACGATGGTCTGATGTGGAGGACGGGTTCATGCAGCTCTGTACACACACACACACACGCACACACGCACGCACGCACGCACGCACGCATGCGCACACACACACACACACACACACACCATCAGAAAGGTGACATCACACAGGTGCATGCTGGGATTGTGTTACTCACCGTAGACGTGGAGGCAGGTGTGGTTTGATAATCTACCATTAGGGAACGTCATGAAGACACACCAGTAACAACCTTCATCCTCCTCTGTGACGTTCCTGACGATGATGATGGAGTTGTTCTTCTCTCTAGCTTCTTTAAACTCAACTCTGCCTCTAAACTCTTCATTTACTGTGTGACCTAACTCCTGGTTGTAGGAGGCGATGTTCTCAAGTCCATCAGCTAAGATCTTCTGCCAGGTGGTTTGGATGATGGTTGTTGTTTCCAGCAGCTGACAGCTGAGATCAGCATCTTCTCCAGCTGCTGCCCACACGTCCTGTTGAGTCTGTACCAGAGATGTTTGACCTGCAACAGCTGTTAGAGGCAGGAAGGTGATGTTAGACAGGTGTCTCCATGGACCATGATGTTTGCAGATGACATGGTGATCTGGAGTGAGAGCAGGGTGGAGGTGGAGAAGGTAGAGAGGTGGAGATGTGTGCTGGAAAGAGGAATGAAGACAGAATGCATGTGTGTGAATGAGAGGGACACAAGTGGACCGGTGATGTAACAGGAAGTAGATGTAAAGAAGGTAGAGGTCCAAAGCTACGGAGAGGGTGGATAAGAGGTGAAGAAGCAGGTGAAGCAGGTTGGAATGGTGTGCTAAAAGGGTTCCATCTGTAGAAAAGCAGCCATGTTGTCTGGTTTAGAGGCAGACGGCGGCCATGAGGACAAGACAGGAGACAGAACTGATGGATAGGGTCAGGAACGACTCCATCAGAGAGACAGCTCATGTTAGATGTTTAGGAGATGAGGTCAGAGAGGACATGTCCAGAGGAGACGATGGTGACAGAGGTAGAAGGATGCTGAGGGTGGAGCCACCAGGCAGGAGGCTGAGAGGAAGACCAACATTTTAGATTTTTCCAGCTGTTAGATTTACTGAATCATCTCCTGTTTCAGGATCCAGCTCCACCTAAAACCTCTGAAGGCCTCTCACTGAGACGGACTCACTCATGATGCTTTAGTCCCCACACCACAAACCCTCCACCACCGTGCTAACAGCTGGCGTGAGATGTTGGGTTGTTGCCCAACATGGTGCTGGGTATGATGAGTAAACATCTCTGCTCTGCTCTCAGCTGACTCAGGAACGAGGTTCTAGGAGTCTCGTGGGTCAGTCAGATGATGTAAACCACTTCGTGTTAACACACACCCGTATGCTCCAGACCTGTGACTGCTGCTACAGAAGCTTCTATAAGATGTTGGGGTGAACCTTCTGCTCTTCTATTAATGCTTCTTTAATAAACACCCAGCTGCTGATTTCTGGTTCAGAACATTTTTATAACCTGAAGAAGATCAGATCGTTGATGACGACGTACAGATTCCTGAAAATGTTAAAGGTTGTTCTTTCTCTTCTTCTGGCTGCATATTTTAAAGTCTGAGACGCTCTTCCTGAGACCTCAGAAGTTCTAGATCTTCACGTTGCACCTCTTTATCTCCACTGATCAGGATCAACTAAATATATTCACTTCATTTCCACCGCAGCGCTGGTACCAACAACATTAGAAGTATAAAACATCTTACCTTTTGCTAAAAGCCCACTCACAAAAAGCAGAGAGACAACGGCACGGCGCAGCATCGTTGCAAACAGCTGAAGCTGACAGCAGGCTGAGACGATAAGAACTTCTGCTCCGCGCCGCCAGATGGAAGACAGGAAGTAGCAGAAGTATGTAAGCAGAAACGGGTTCAGTGGTTCAAAAACGTCTCTGCAGCAACCTGCAGTCATGCAGATGGGTCGGGTCATATTCCAGATGGGTTCTGTAACATACTCAGGTCTGAACGGGTCTTAGTGGATCTACTCATAGTTTACTTAGTTTTAGTGAAATGATGTAGAATGTTATTTTATTTTAATGACGTCTAGTCACCAGACGTTCCAAAAGCTAGTGTAAAATGTGGATCCCCGACACCCCACCACTTGCAGAGCAAGACTTCCGTAACTCATCGAGGAGATTCTGGTCCACCGTCCGGCGCAGTGCTACCAACACTGTTTACAGTGGGGAGGGTGTGCTGCTGACCTCGACTCGGAGTCGGGACGCTGTGGATCGGTGGGCGGAGCACTTCAATGACCTCCTTAATCGCACCGGCACATCTTCCAGTGTGGAAGCAGAGTCTGGGGACTTTGGGTTGGGCTCTCCAATCTCTGGAGCCGAGGTCACTGAGGTGGTCAAAAAGCTCCTCGATGGCAAGGCTCCGGGGGTGGATGAGATCCACCCAGAGTTCCTTAAGGCTCTGGATGTTGGGCGGCTGTGTTGGTTGAAGCGGCTCTGCAATATCGCGTGGACATTGGGGGTAGACTGAGGTGGTGGTCCCCCTATTTAAAAAGGGGAACCGCAGGGAGTGTTCCAACTACAGGGGGATCACACTCTTGAGCCTCCCTGGTAAGGTCTATTCGGGGGTTCTGGAGAGGAGGGTCCGTTGGATAGTCGAACTTTGAATTCAGGAGGAGCAATGTGGTTTTGGTCCTAGACGTGGAACACTGGACCAGCTCTATACCCTTGGGGGAGTCCTGGAGGGTGCGTGGGAGTTCGCCCAACCAATCTACATGTGTTTTGTGGATTTGGAGAAGGCGTTCTACAGCGTCCCTCGGGAGGCCCTGTGGGGGGTACTCTGGGAGTATGGGGTACCAGGCCCCTTGATACGGGCTGTTAGGTCCCTGTATGACCAGTGTCAGAGCTTGGTCCGCATTGCCGGCAGTAAGTATTATTATTATCAAATATAAAATAAACATCCAACATTTTTATTGGAAGTTTATTCATTTTTAACGTTTTAATATTGTCTGTTTTAAACAGAGCCTGGTTCATGCTTGTACACATTTCTGAAATTCAGATAATGAGATCATTGGGTTAAAAAAGCTATAGGCCAGATTTCCCTTTTCCTGTTATTAATTGATGTTAGTGATAATTTAGTTTGCTTTTAAAGCTCATATTTCACTAGTTATATTAGAAACAACATCATTACAACTCAATAACCTGCTAAAATGCACTAGAAACG
>SSNS01000335.1:611069-626225 GCA_006937985.1 Aphyosemion australe
CACACACACACACACACACACACACACACCGTCAGTAACGTGACATCACACAGGTGCGTGCTGGGAGTCTGCTTCTCACCGTAGACGTGGAGGCAGGTTCCAGCTGTTCGAACACCTGGAGGATGGAGGCTGAACCTACAGAAGTAACAGCCTTCATCCTGCTCTGAGACCTTCCTGATCACTATGGAGCTGACCTTCAGTCCAGCTTCTTTAAACTCAACCTAATCCATGAAGCCAGGATTCACCCTTTCACCCATCAACCTGCTGCAGGAGCCAACATGCTCCTCTTCATCTCCTGACTTTTTCATCCAGGAGACTTCATCAACGTCTTCATCCTCCAGCAGCTGACAGCTGAGGTCAGCATCTCCTCCAGCTGCTGCCCACACCTCCTCCTGGGTTAGTATTTGACCTGCAGGGGAGACACTTTTAACATTAATGTTTGGGTTAAAGTAACATCAGCTGAGTGGCTAAAGGTTCATTTACTCCACACCAGAGTGTCTCTAGAAACCTGATTAAACCCTAGCCTGTGTTTTATTTACTCTACTGAGCATGAAGCAGGTTTACTTCCTGCTTTACAGGTTAGCAGGAAGTTAACCTGCTCCGCTCAGAGAGGATGGACCCAGGAGGCTAGTTCAGGGTTTAGGTTCAGCTCCAGCTGGACTCTGATTAAATAATCATTTATAAATGTTTCTAGAATTAGTTCAGGTGAATGGCTCTGGCTACAGCCTCAGTCACACTGAACCACCACTAACACCACAGGCAATAATAAACATGCTTATTTATGTATAAGGATGGTTTTCTTACCTTCCACTGAAGCAACAAGAACACAAACAACTAGAACTTTCAGCATTTTAGCAGAACAGCTGATCTTCTGTTTGGAGTCAAAGTGAAACTGAAGCTACTCGTTTGTCACGTGGTGCTTCACAATACCTTTCATCTATCAGCATAAAGGTGCATCAGAGCGGGTTAGAATCAATCACGTTAAGCCCTAAAACAGCCCATAATAACCACAGACCTGTCACCCAGGAGCGCGTGCCGCTGAGCATTCTGAGCACATACAGGAAGTCCCCGCCCCCAGCAGCTGCTGCAGGAGTCATAAACAAACATCTTTTTCATGTTAGATTATAAAAGTGATTTTATTAAATCTGAGAATTGTGAGTCTATTTATAGACGTTAAAAACAGACATTAATAAACTTAAATCATTTAAATAATAATTTAAAAATCATTTTTAACCACCTTGATGTTGATGAGAACAATTCTGCATTTGACCAACAGGCGGCGCCAAACCCTCGATCCTGTCTGATTCATAACCAGAACATTGATGTGGTTATTAATGTAAAATTATTAATTAGTAGTAATAAAGTGATGTTGCGCTAAAGTAAAAATGTCAAATTTTTTGTCTGAACAGACGGATTTTTATATTTTATCATTTATTTATAGATTATTTCAGGTTTCACTAAAAACGTGAAGTTTGTTCTAACAGTTTAAAGGCCTGAGTAGAAAATGCTACTAGTCATATAATCAGAGTGTTTTATTTTTATTTTGGTGTCACATGAAGGACAAATATATAAAATAACCTATTTATATAATAGTTTATTAGTTTGTGGAGCCTAATTATAATAAGAGTAAAAAGACATTTAATTATTTTATGAATCAGTGACTCAGACCTTATGGAGTTTTTAAATTTATCTTAAACAAATCAATAAAAATAAATCTAACACCAAAGCAGACTGCAGCACCAGGCATGTCAGCTCCACTTTAAGTCCAGCAGGGACCGGACCGCCACGCTGAAGCTGCAAGTTCGGTATTCTGGCCACAGGAGGGCGATAGCGGCTGGGTGGCACATACTGGCTCAAGAACATGATTTAAAAATATGAAAATGTTGCAATAGTATCCCTTTAAAACTGAAGCAAAGAATCACTGAAGCATAAAATAAAATAGAAAAAATATTACAAAACATAAATAGGCCACGTGTAGATCCTCCACCAGGGGGCAGCAGACACAAACAGGACTGGTTATGGCAGCTTTCTGATGAAGGCACTAATCCTGATGCTCCGTCTGGAGGCTTCAAGGTCAGAAGTGGTTTGATGTGAATTTGTGTCAATATTCTAGGAGGAGTTAACACTCAAGCCTTATTTAGAGATGAATGCAGCGTGCGTGTCGCCATCCTGCACCGCCGCCATTGCTGCAGTGACACGCATCAGTGATTCAATCATTATGCTGTCATTGTAAACTGTGACAGCATGAATGATGAACATCTGGACTGAATGTGTTACAGCCTGCAGAAGGTGAGGGAGACAAGCCCAATTCTTTAACTCTCTATTGAAATCTACAGACACCACATTCCTGTGATTGGTCAGGACGCCACACACTTGAAGGCCACTCAAAAACGCTGGTCAGAAACTGTTTTTCTCACTTGAGAAATATCTCCAAACTGTGAAGGTTGGTGTCAAAACATGAACCTGAAATGGTTCTCCATGCCTTTATCTCCTCCCATCTAGATTACTGTAACACACTTTTCACGTTTTAACAAAAAAGCCCTTGAGCGCCTTCAGTTGGTCCAGAACTCTGCAGCGAGGCTCCTAACTGGAGCAAACAGAAGAGCTCACATCACTCCTATTCTGATGTCTCTGCACTGGTTACCCATTAACTTTAGAATCCTGACTAGAACTTTCAGGGCTCTGCATGGCCAAGCTCCTCCTTATGTTACTGAACTGTTAAAGCCTTATGCTCCAACCCGAGCCCTCAGGTCCACCAACCAGAACCTCCTAGAAGTTCCAAAGACCAGATAGAAAATTCGAAGTGATCGCTCTTTCCAGGCTGTTGCACCCCGACTCTGGAATGAACTTCCTTTATCCCAACATGTTACTGACAGTCTGGTCACCTTTAGAAAGCAGCTGAAGACCCTTTTGTTTAAAACTGCTTTTACTTAAATCTTTTGTTTTTTCTAACTAGTATTTATAATCATCTTTCATTTGTTTTATCATTTTATGACTTTCTGTTTTCTGATTTTTAATGATTTTATGATATTCTGTTGTTTTATTTTAAGATCATTTTATGATGACCTTATCTTTTGTTTTGTTGATCTTTGTGAAGCACTTTGTGATTCTTTTTCTGTGATAAGTGCTATACAAATAAAATTTACTTACTTACACCGCCATTTCCTCCTCAAAAAACTAAAACAATTGCTGAAGATGTTTAGCGTCAGACAGAACAGATGAAAGACTGTCACAGAAATAATCAGACAATACACGTTTATACACCCATACAGATACGCAGCAGATATTTTATTCATGTCAGGAAATGATGGCAAACGTGGGTTTGGAGGTGGAGACTGCATGAAGAGGAGAATGAGGGTCAAACGTGTCTGTGTAAAAATGTGTCTGAAATACATAAACACAATAAAAACACACAATAGTAAATACACACTGATGGATCAGAAACGTGACTGCTTTAGTGCGAGGATACCCCAGAAAAGCGCTACGCCCTCTGCTGTCCTGGTGGGGAATTGCTCTGCAGCATTAGAGGTGGAGAAGTCTGAAAGGAGCTGATGGACACAGAGCAGTTTCCTGCTCCTCCACCCTACTGGTTGAAAGTGGAATTACAACTGTCATAAACAACCCTGCTGCTGCCTGCTGTAGCTAGCACTAACAACAAGCTAACGCTAACATGAGCTAAAACTAAAATAAACCACAAAGTAAAAAGATCCACACTGTTGGACAAAAATATTATTACTTATAAGTCCAGCAGCAACAAAGCCTGGTCACCATCAGTCCGTGATTTTGTAGCCTCCTTTAGCTCCCTCAAACTATAGCGTAGGCCACGCCGATGTTCACTCTGGTTTTAGCTCTTAGCTTCACCTCCAAAGACATTACTCTGTTACTTTTACTTCCAGGCTCCGCCATGATACCAACAGAAAAATAAAACTTATTTTTCTTCTTCTTGTGCTTTTTATTGATGATCAGCAAACTGAGAATGCTAACTGCTAGCATAACAGCTAACAGACATAAAGCAGGTAAAGAGCGCCCTCTATAGGGCACCTACACGCTCCACAAAACTATCTAGTATGGTTTCTGGTCAGCAGAGTGGTGTCAGATATGAAACTGGTCAATTTCTAACTCAGCAATCACTGAGATCAACGTTAAAGCTCTAGCTTCACGTTTAAAAAACTATCTGTTGTTACTTTAAGTTGAAGTGTCAGATTAGGAAGAAATTATTTGAAAATCATCTTTCAAAATAAAACTCACAAGGCACAAACACAATGAATTAACAGAAACATCATCATGAAGAGAAGGTAGTGATGAAGAACCAGCAGCAGGTCCCACCAAAGCCACCTGAACAGGTGAGTTTCTAAAGGAGACCACTGAGTCCACTGATCTCAGGCTCAGGGGGAGAGAGTTCCAGAGTCTGGGGGCCACAGCAGCAAATGATCTGTCACCTTTGGTTTTTATCCTGGTGCGCTGCACAACCAGTAGGCTTTGATCACTGGACCTCAGGGACCTGCTGGGGGTGTAGGGACTGAGAAGATCACCCATGTATGATGGTGCTTGTCCATGTAAGGCCCTAAAAACCAGAACTAGGATCCTGAAGGTTTCCAACAGCGAGGTGACGTCGTTCAGAAGAACAAACATCTGTAAAGAGTTGTTTTGAGACGTTCTCTGGATTTGTCTTGGCTGGTGTCCTCTGTTTGACTTCATTCTGATGATGGATCAGCGGTGTTATGACTCTGTAAACAAAAACAATCAGGAAACTGATTTGATTCCTTCTCTGAGGAACATTTATAATAATAATAATAATACAGGTACGTACTCTGGTGAGTCTCTGTTTGGTTTTTGTGGTGTTTTGTTCCTCTCAGTGTTCCTGGAGTTAAAGAAAAGGGTTCAGGTGTTTTAGGATGAACCTGTTTGTGGTGTTCGTAGTGACATTATTATCAGATCTAACAGTTACATTACAGCAAAGGTGAAACCTACCTTTGTTTTTGTTTGTGCCACAAGTAGCCAATCAGTGCCAGGATGCAAACGACAACAATCAACATCACCACAGCTACAGCGACCCAGGTGACGTCTGGATGATGAGGAGAAGGAAATGAATGAAGATTCAGAAAACCTACAGAAACCAGGTGATAAACCACCAATCAGTGCATGATGTTTAAAACCAGATCCAGACTTTTAGCAACAGTGTTGAAACATCAGAAACCTGAGAGTTTAGAGGCGTTCTCTCCATCTTCAGACGTCTGATTCCTTTCAGGAATCCTCTGAAACACCTGAATCTGAGCACCAGAGGCCACGCCCACCGCACATCCAACCTGTGTGCTGTCGTCACGGAGACCTGACAGCACAGCCGTGGTGGTGACGGTGACTGTGTTGTTGTTGTTGTGGACTCTGGTGGTGTTGTGTTGTGAGAAGCTGAGGTGTTGTTGTGTAACAGTCAGTGTTACAGTGGGAGCAGGTCGACCTGTGGCTGAACACGACACACCTGACTCTGCAGGTGACCACGATGGTCTGATGAGGAGGACGGGTTCATGCAGCTCTGAACACACACACACACACGCACACACACATGATTACCAACAGGAAGTGCAGGTGAAAGGTCAGCAGGTGTGTGGTGGACCCTCACCATAGAGCCTGAGGCAGGTGGTGCCGATCAGCGCTCCTTTACCGTAGGTGTTGAACAAACAGCGATAGCAGCCTTCATCCTCCCCCATCACCTGCCTGATCACCACAGAGCAGGTCTGCAGCTCTTCATATTGAAAATCCATTTTATCCTTCAGCTCAGGACTCACTCGTGCACCAAAGCGTCTGGTGTAGGTGGCCAGGTTCTTCTCTCCATCAGGGAGGATCTTCTGCCAGGTGATCTGGAGGACGTCGTCGTGTTCAGTCAGCTGACAGGTGAGAGAGGCGGGACCTCCTGCTGCTGCCATCACATCCTGCTCTGTTTGGATCATGACTGATGCACCTGTAAGGAGGTCAGGTGACTTTGTGACCGTTACAAACACCTGAGAGCAACGACCTGCTGCAGACACACCGAGGATGGAGAGCAAGTCTCAGGTGAGATAAGGAGCAGGTCACCAGTACTAGTTACACTAGAAACAAAACAACTGGAGCCATGATTGTCCACATCCTCTGAGAGCAAATTACAAAAATATTAGATATGTTTTAATAATATTTAGAAAAAGCAACAATGATCTTTTCTGTCTTCGTTTAAAGGTTCTGGTCCCTGACTAGCTCTAGGTCGTTATTAAAATAATCTAGACTCTGCAGAACACCTGAGTCTTTATTAACGTTTGCAGATCTGACCTTTGTGCTGCTGTAATGTTCAACATCACTGTTATCTGCACCATAACCGACCTCAGGTAAAGCTTTGGTCATAGTTTACGTTACTGTCGTTGTGAGCAGTAACATGTGCTCACCCATTCATTACTGACTAGACTCTGATCACTGAAACAGTTCTACAACATTTAAAACACTAAAAATAAATAAACTTTAAAAATGTGTTTTTATTATCTTACCTTTAGGAACCAGTTCCAACAGAAAATAGAGACACACGACACCAGCGCCAAACATCATTGCACCTGTTTGCTCTGCAGGTTAGAATTTAAAATTCGAACCAACAGGAAGGGGAGGGGCATCCGTGAGTCTGAACCAATGGCTGTAGAGCACCTCCTCTGAATGTAGAAATAAAACCAAAAGAATAAAATAATAGCTACCGGTAACCATACTTGTGGTAGTGACACAAAATGATCCGAAAATCCAAAAATAAAAAAGTTAAATAAATTTTAATAAAACTCAACCTGAAACTAGTTTCACTTTCATTTTACCCGCATTCCTTTATGAGCCATAAACTGTTTCATACGGTAAGAATGGTAGATGGCCTGTATTCTAGGGTTCTACAAGCCCCCCAAGGCGCTTTACAGCTAACCAGTCATTCACACGCTGACGTGAGGATGAGCTACTGTAGCCTGGCTGGGGACTCTGACCACCACTTCTACCTGCTCAGTCTTTTTTCGGTCGTGTCTTTGCTCGTGTTCATGGCTAAGCTACAACCAAAGAGCTGCTGAAGGGAAAACACTAACTACTTATTTTAAAGTCTTGATTAAATCATTTATGGATAAACTTTTGCTATCAGAGGTGAACAGAAGACAAAACAAACAAATCTGATCACAGAAAACCAATTTAATTTCACCTGAAGGGAAAAAGTCTTGATTTTAGTTTGTGGAACCGATAAAATATCTTCAGATTCAACACTGTCGTTACAAACAGGTAAACAGCGACACTTAGTGGCCATGGTGAGAAACTGCAGGTAACACTAGTCCTATTATATACACACACAAAAATTCAAGTAACAAAATAAAACAATTTGACTCAAAATGCTAAATGGTTCATTTATATTTATGACAGCCTGACTAAACTATAAAAAAATATTTTCTATTATTAGTTTGGTAACAAGAATTAAAGCTGCAACAGCAAATCTGGAAAACAAATAGCTTAAAACATTTTCATGTCTCTTAACCTTCTAACATATTAAAGATATAAATATGTTGTGGAGATTAAAATAACAAAAAATAAAGTTGTTCTCTCATGTGTCTAAAATCCTCCACCAATAACACGTCTCAGACCAGAACCAACCACTGGACCATTCGGTTGAACCGCCGCACTTCCCTGGGTCCTCCACTCATTCCACACTCACGTATTTAGCAACAGAACACCACTGGTATGAGAGGTTCTCCGCTCAATAATATCAGAGAAGGAGAAACAGCCGGCTGCTACCACTTCAACTTTAGGACAAACTACCAGAGTCCCAAAAAGAAAAACACCATTTGAAGTCACGGACAACAGAAGACGTTTGGACCTAGAAAACAGAGACTGGTGTTTAGCGCTAGCTCGTTTCCTCTGGTGATGTGGGTTTCTGGTGGACACTTCACAGTTTTATTTTGATTCATTTAAAAAGCTAAAATTTAAATAAACTGTAATTCTTCTCATACGGAGCACGTCTCTGGAACGTTTAGTGCAGAATCCCAGAGCTACACAAGTGACAATGCAAGATTAATTTGAGTGAAAACAATAACGTGCAAGACAGAAAGGACAGCAAGTCTTGAAAAATGTGACTCGTCATTCTAAAGAACGAGTGTGCAGAGAAGTGTGGGGGGGTCAGCAGCAGGTTGTGCATGTGTGTGTTATACAGTAGTACATTATATATAGTGTTTATGGCCCTGGCAGCCTGAGGGAAGAAGGAACGGTTACAAGACCAAGCAGTTCTGGTCTTGATGCTCCAGAGCCTCCTGGCTGCTCTGGGGGTTCCTGTGTTAGTCCTGATGAGGTCTGATGTGCTGCTGGCAGAAAGTCCAGAGACAGGTGGTGAGGCTCAGGGTGAGGTCAGCAACCAGCAGGTGGGAATGACCTGTGTTGAATGTTGATGTGAACATGAGTGTTTGCTCCTGAATAAGTGACTTGTGGGAAAACAACAAACAATTCAACAGACTTTAGAAGACCCAAGTCATCTGACACAACTAACCCAACGTGATGTAGGCTCTGACATCATCAGAGGGTGATTAAAGCATCAGTGTTAGAGACTTTAACGTTTGCTTTTGTTCATCATCAGCTGCTTCTTTACTCCTCCACAGTCTGGGGGGTTACTCTGTGGCCTCGTCTGGTCGTGTTCTCCTCTCCTGGCAGGAGGAGTCTGTTTTCTGACCTCTCTGATGTCTTGGCCAGGACTCCCTTGAAAATGAGGTTTTTAATCTCAATGGGACCTTCCTGGTTAAATAAAGAATAAATAAAATAAATAAATAATGTCCTCAAAGCTTCTTCTCTCCTTAAACACAAAAACAATAGTTTCTTTTATTTTGGGAGAATATTAAAGATGGAAGCTGCTGTTCTGACTTCTACTAATCGTTTAGCTTCAACCTGAACTGTTATTGGTCTGTAAACGTTACAGCTACGTTGTTTTATTACAATGGTCACTCTGACCTACATCAAGTCTTCCTGAAGGTGATGAAGCTGAGCTGCGTCTCGTTAGTTTCTCGTTTTGTCTCAGGAGGAGTTCGTTTTCTGACCCCACTTGTCTCTGAGGTCCCCAAATGTTGATTCCTTAAAAACAACAGAATAGTTTTATTTACACTTTATTATGACTAAGAATACAAAATTAAGAAAAAAGAACATTTTACACAGAGAAAATGTCATAACAGTTTTATCCAGAATAGATTACCAGTGTAACTGAAGAGTTTTACCTCTGAGCGTCTCCTGGTGGAGCTGCAGGATTCTCAATCATCTCAGACTGCAGGTTTAACGTGCTGTCGTTCTGCTTCTGTCACACCTGTTGGGTGTGTCTGAGCAGGAGTCACATATAAACACCTCTTTGTCTGTTATGATTATTAAAATAATCTGATATAAATGGAAAGTCCTGATTTAAGTTGGTAAACCAATAAAATGTGTTTGGATTAAAGATTTTCATCACAAACAGCAACACCCAGTGGTCATGGTGAGTAACTACAGGTAAAACTTCAGCTCATAAGTTTTGTAAATAAAATAAAAATATTTACTGCAAAAATGTTTAAAGTCAGAAATAAAATAATTTGACCAAAACGCTAAAAGATTCTCAGAATTCTGATAATTTTCTATAAGCGTCTCTGACTAAAACAAAAGTAAAATCTTCATATTTTATTATTGACTGTTTAACAAGATTTAAGCAAACACCAGTTTATCCTCCAACTTTTATTTTCTTTTATTAAAACAGTATAAAAATGTTTCCTGAAGATAAAATGCAAACAACATCAGAAGGTGATGTCATCATGGTGTTACAACTTTAGTTTAGCTGTCCTGTTAATTCCACCAGTCTGGTGGGTTACTGTGTTTTATCACAGTCTTCACTGATCAAGGTCAAGTTTTCTTGCTGCTGCTGGTGATGATGATGAAGGTGATGATGATGATGATGATGATGATGCTAGTGATGATGACTGCGTCTCGTTAGTTTCTCTTGTCTCAGGAGGAGTTCGTTTTCTGACCCTATCACTCGTCTCTGAGGTCTCTAAATGACTCCTTAAAAACAACAGAGTTTTATTTACAATTTATTATGACTAAGATACAAAATTACATGATAGAATATTTTACACAGAGAAAATGTAACTCTTTTATTCAGAATAGATTATCAGTGAAACTGAAGAGTTTTACCTCTGAGCGTCTCGTGGTGGAGTAGCAAGAATATCAATCATCTCCCTGTGAGACACAATAAAGGATTAAAGAACAAACATTTATCAGCTGACTGGATGATTATTGATCTTAATCACCAAAACGGTTAGAAATATTCACCTGTTCTGAGTTTTCTGTGGCAGATAAATGAGGCTGCTAGAGCACAGAGACAAGCTACCAGGATAAATAAAGCTCCAACAATCGTCCATCCTTAGGAACAGAACCAGAGATGAATGAGATTAACTTCATCATCAACCAGAACAAATCTAACCAGAACCATGAGAACACCTACTGACACGTCCTTGACCTGACTCAGGTTGTTCATCTAAACCTGAAAAAGGAGATTTAACATGAGAATCATCAGAACTAATGAACCATTAATAAACCTGAGAGTTTAGAGACGTTCTCACCATCATCAGACGTCGGTTTCCTCTCAGGAATCCTCTGAAACACCTGAATCTGAGCACCAGAGGCCACGCCCACTACACATCCAACCTGTGTGCTGTCGTCACGGAGACCTGACAGCACAGCCGTGGTGGTGACGGTGACTGTGTTGTTGTTGTTGTGGACTCTGGTGGTCTTGTGTTGTGAGAAGCTGAGGTGTTGTTGTGTAACAGTCAGTGTTACCATGGGAACAGGTCGACCTGTGGCTGAACACGACACACCTGACTCTGCAGGTGACCACGATGGTCTGATGTGGAGGATGGGTCCATGCAGCTCTGTACACACACACACACACACACACGCACGCACACACACACACACACACACACGCACACACACACACACACACACACACACACACACACCATCAGACAGGTGACATCACACAGGTGCGTGCTGGGAGTCTGCTTCTCACCGTAGACGTGGAGACAGGTTCCAGCTGTTTGAACACCTGGAGGATGGAGGCTGAACCTACAGAAGTAACAGCCTTCATCCTGCTCTGAGACCTTCCTGATCACTATGGAGTTCATCTTCAGTCCACACTGTTGAACCTTAATTTTATGTTTGACATCAGGAAACACAATTTCATCAAAGTACTGGTGGCAAAGAGCCAGAATCTTCTCTTCATACTTCATAATTTTCATCCAGGTGACTTGAACAACATCTTTATCTTCTAACAGCTGACAGCTGATTTCAGCATCTTCTCCTGCTGCTGCCCAGACAGTCTCCTGGGATTCTATTGGATCAGTCACACCTGCAGACATGCAGTTACATCTTTAACTCTGTAGTTCTTGGTGAGTTTCCTTCTCATGTCACACACTGAACTAATCTGGAAAAAATCTACAAAACCTAAAATAATGTGAACATTCTGGAGATTTTTGAACAGCAAGAATAACACAATGTTACTTTTTAAACATTAATAATGTAAATATTTTCATAGTAGTAATTTACCTCTAAAATATCTGTCAAAGTATATGTAAAATATCTGTAAAAATATCTGTAAAATATCTGTAAAAGTATCTGTAAAAGTATCTGTAAAGTAATCATCTAAACATGTAAAAACCAATCTAGATGTAAAAATTGATTCTTCACTGAAATTTGATGCTCAAATTAACACGGTTGTACGTTCCAGTTTTTTTCATCTGAGACGCCTGGCTAAGATCAAGCCCCTGCTGTCATTCATGCCTTCGTCCTGTCCAAACTCGACTACTGCAATGCCGTGTATCCCGGTCTGAGTCAGGGTGCGATTGCTCGCCTACAGCGGGTTCAGAACTCAGCTGCTAGGTTCTTGACAGGCACAAGACGCCGTGACCATATTACACCGGTTTTGGTGAAACTACACTGGCTTCCCATGCAGTACAAAGCAAAGTTTAAAGTGCTGATTCTTGCTTTTAGGGCTCTTTACGGTACTGCTCCTGCCTATTTATCAGCATTACATAGGCATGTCCCCACCCGCTCTCTACACTCTGTTGACCAGGAATTATTGGTGGTCCCTCGTTCCAGGTGCAAATCGAGGGGAGATCGTGCGTTCGCGGTCCTTGCTCCAGTGTTATGGAATGGTCTACCTCTGACTGTTAGGCTGGCGCCTTCCCTTCAGATTTTTAAGTCCCATCTGAAGGCCCATTATTATGTCCAGGCATTTTCACCATTGGGGACTTGATTTTAATTGTTTAATTGTGTTTTTAATCTGTTTTAATTTTTTATTGTATTTATTAATGCGATTGCTTTTTATTGTTGTGTCCAGCACCTTGGGCTTCTGCTAAAGGTTGTGGAAGGTGCTCTATAAATGAAAATGAAATGAAATAATCAATGTCTGATTAAATCAAACTTTGTTCTCCAGCCAGTAGATCATGAACTTTATTAATGAATGAAAAAGGTTTACGGCCCAGTAACCCTAGGAAATGACTAACACATCTAACTCTAGATTATATCATTTATCTTCATATTTCTGAGAGCGTCTCAAGATGAAAATACAGTTTTCAGGTGATTTAAGTTCACGCATAAATGTAAACAAGTGAAAGAAAAACGAACAGATCTACTTCCTCTTAGATCATCTAACAGCATAAGAACAAATCTCCACTATAAAACATTCACTTTAACACATAATTAAATAACACATGGACTTAATAAATGACATCAGTACTTTAGTAAATAAAGACTTGATAATTATTTCAACCATAACAGACACTGCAGGTGACTCAGTGCTCTGGGATGTAAAACCACCTGATTATTTCATTTCATTTATTTAGATCTCCATTAGCTGTATCAAACAGCTAGTCTTCCTGGAGTCTGTCAGAAATGCTGCCATACAATATATTTACATTTCTCTACACAACAATCACAAATAAAAAATACATATACACAAAAACAGACATCCAACAGACACAGAACCTAGTTTATACATTATTGACTTTGTTTTATAATAATACAAAACTACAGAACTCTATGAGTTAATTTTTATATTCATTTTTATAATAATTATAGCTACCAATATTAATCTATATTAGGATGAGAAATATACACAATGTCAATGTTCAATGTTCATGAAGCTGTTCAGCAAGCAAATATCTCTTTAAAAGAATTGATGTTGATTATTTTCTTTGATAATGTAACCAGGCAATGTGTTCCATGTAAACATTGATCTATACATTACCGTCCTCTTAGTGTTATTTGATTGTACTCTAGGCAGAATAAACCTGCCCTCAACAGCATGCCTGGTTTCATAGGTATGCTCATCAGAACTATAACCGAGCACCTGATATAGTAATCTTGGTACTTTAGTTATTATAATTTTCCTGGTCAAATTCAGAAGTGATGCCTTAAATCTTTCTTGTACCTTTAACCATGATAGACGACTATGCATCCAGTTAACATTAGTTCTGTATGAGCATCGTAGGACACATCTAGCTGCTTTATTCTGAACAGTTTGCAGCATTTTTATATGAGACTGTGCAGCACATGAGAACAGTAATCTAACTGTGAAAGCACAAGTGTTTCAGTTACATTTTTCACCACATTAAAAGGCAGCATATGAGCACATCTTCTAACAACTGAGAGACCTCTGCCCATCCTGGTGACCACTCTGTTTATATGCTTTGACCACAACAGTTTACTATCAATTATCACACCCAAAATTTCAGTCTCTGTTACTTGTTCAACCATCACATCTTTTACCCATAGTTTTAGTTCAGGCTCATCCAGCAGCATCCTATTGGTTCCAAAGACAATGCACTTAGTCTTGGCCACATTTAAACTGAGTCTATTTCTCGTTACCCATTCAACAACTGACTTTAGTTCCTCCGTCAGGACCTGTTCAAGTTCCTCTACTGATGGTTTTGATGAATATATTGTAGAATCATCTGCATACATATTGTGTTGTGGCGAACTAGCTGGATGAACGCATACTCACGCTACAGGATGATTTGTAGTGCCAAAATAACAAAAATGACGATTCCAGAATGTTCCAAGTGTCATTTGGATATGCCAATCCATTTATTGTCCGGGAAGTTGAAAATAATATAAATAAAATGATTCATAAGCACATAAACATGAGTACGGTCAAAAACCGTTTGTCTCTTTTCACCACACCTGTACCTTAATTGCAACTCCTTTTAAACCCCTTTGGCAAGAGCGCCCTCTGTGGCCAATGGCTTCACCACATAGAGACCTTTGCATTCTTCAGGGTAAACGGCAAATCATTTGTGAATATTGAGTATAAAAGTGGACCCAAGCAACTTCCCTGTGGAACCCCACAAGGCATGTTTTTTTCTTCAGAAAAACTTCCATTAAAATAAACAGTTTGTCTTCTGTTTTCCAGGTAGCTCTGTAACCACAGGACTGCTGCTGGACAAAAACCATAACTCTGTAGTTTTTGTAATAAAAGATCATGATCAATAACATCAAAAGCTGAACTAAAATCTAATAAGACTGCTCCAACCAAATTTTTCTTATCTATTTCACTACTCCAGTCATTTGTCATTTGAGTCAGGGCAGTTGTTGTAGAATGTCCAGCTCTATATGCATGTTGACAATCTGTATTTAAATCATTAACTAAAAAGTAATTTTGAATTTGATCATATGCAACTCTCTCCATTATTTTGCTCAGAATGGGCAGTAGGCTAATAGGTCTACAATTTGAGCCACTAAAAGGTAGATTAGCTTTGTTGGATACTGGTATAATTTTTGCTGTTTTCCAAGAATATGGATAGGTCGCTTTTTCTAAGCTTAAATTTATTACGTGACAAACAGGAATACAAATTAAATGTGCAACCAATTTTAATAATTTTGAGTCCATATTATAAACACCAGATGGTTTTTCTTTACATTCTAATAATAATTTTTCTACATAACTTATGAACACTTTATCAAATTCAAATTTACAATGTTTACCTACCATAATTTTATTTTTTATTAAATTATTTGATTTTATGTTATTTATTTGACTCGTCTCACCTCTTAACTTGTTAATTTTTTCACTAAAATAATTATTTAAATTGTTGGCAATGTTCAATGGTTTAGTGATGAATT
>SSNS01000335.1:630289-647359 GCA_006937985.1 Aphyosemion australe
AATAATCTGATATAAATGGAAAGTCCTGATTTAAGTTGGTAAAACAAGATTTATATGTCGATGGTTTGGATTAAAGATTTTCATCACAAATGTGTAAACAGCAACACCCAGTGGTCATGGTGAGTAACTACAGGTAAAACTTCAGGTCATAAGTTTTGTAAAATAATAATAAAAAAAAAACATTTACTGTAAAAATGTTTAAAGTCAGAAATAAAATCATTTGGACCCAAAGTGCTAAAAAAGTGCTAAAAGATTCACATAAATCTTTATATTTTATTATTGACTGTTCAACAAGATTTAAGTCAAACACACATCAGTTAATCCTCCAACTTTTATTTTCTTTTATTAAAAAAGTATAAAAATGTTTCCCTGAAGATAAAATGCAAACAACATCAGAAGGTGATGTCATCATGGTGTTACAACTTTAGTTTAGCTGTCCTTTTACAGTTTTTTACAGATGCTAGGACACATTCACTTTTTGAATAGAATTAGTGAAATAAATCACCTTTGTCATGATATTCTAATTTTAGGACCAGCACCTGTATGTTCATGTATAAATGTAAACAAACACAACACAAAAATAGTTACAGTGAAAGAAAAGACAAACAGATCTACTTCCTCTACCCTAACCCTTCACTCCTCTAACAGCAACAGCACAGGAACAACCCCCCACTTTAAAACATTCACTTTATTTTACCTAATACGTATACGACAGTACTTAGTAAATAAAGACTTGATAATTATTTCAACCATCACAGAAACTGAGATATAAAACCACCTGATTATCTTGATTCAATCCTCAGAGATAAAAACAAACCAGATTTTAACGACAGAATAAAAACAGATTAATCTGTCATTTCTTACCTTGTTGGAGAAAAACAAAAAAACAACTTAGAATAAAACTAGTTTGCATTTCTGCTGCAGGTTTAACCTGCTATCATTCTGCTTCTGTCACACGTAGAAATGTCATCAAACTGCTTTATGCTAAGGTGTCTGAGCATGAGTCACATGAAGATTATGAGTGGAATAAAGCACTCTGCACGTCATCCACCTTTGGTTGGTGCTCTACAGCTGATGGACAGCCAGAATGAGAAGCAGGAGGGCTGCAGCACTCTGGTGAGTCCAAAGGTTTCATTAGGTGCAAAAAAGAAAGAAGCTAATACGTAACTCAGACGAAGACACACACGTGTTTCTTCCCTTTTCTGCATCTTTGGACTCACCTGAGTGCTCCAGCCCTCCTGCTTCTCACATGAAGGTTACGTCACATAGAAACACCTTTTTGTCTGCAGTGTTGGGAGTAACGAGTTACAAAAGTAATAAATTACTGTAATGCATTGCTTTTTGCTGTAACGCGGTAATGTAAGGCATTACAGAAAAAAATTCAGTAATATTTTACTCGGTACAATGTCAGTAACGCACACATTACAACGCATTTTTAACCAGGAATCAATTAGTGAGTTTCTTCAGGGTTCTAATTACGTGGAGCCTGAATAAAGGTCCAGTTTTGATATGACATTATTTATATGGACTCTCAGCGCACCAGGACTTCTTTTGAGCAGATTGGGAGAGCGCTGATGGTTCATGCGCTCCTGACGCGCGCGCACCGCAACCTCAAAGTCACGCCACCAAAAGAAAACAATTAACACGTGATCGTTCATGTCCGCTTATATTCTCGTATCATTTTATTTGCGTCTGACGCGCGCTCCCCCAGCAGAGCTCATCTGTGCCCCGGTGACATCACCTCACTGCAGCGGGTGCGCAGTGCACCTTTCTCTATTTCTGCGGTGGATCCTGAACTGATTAGTTCAAAATGTGAAAAAGTAGGAAATCCAGGAAGCCGTTTTTCTGGAAGATTGAAAGGAGATGCAGGAAAATAAGAGACAGACAGGAAAACAGTCAAATAAAAAACGAGAAAACTAAATAAAGTTCTTGAAAAGGAAAAAGTAGGTAGATTTTTACCCACTACACAACAATAACAATATAAAGCAATAATTTAGAAACATGTAATATTTATTTATTTGATAAAATTCAGATCACCTTCAAAGATCAGGTCCACACCCAGGGCCATATTCAGGCATTTGGGGACCAAGGCTAAATACAGGATGGAGGATGCCCCCCCCCACCCACCACCACACACACACTCAATTAATTTAAGCTAGCAGCTTACAATATGTTGTTGCATTTATTTAATAAAAAATAATTTTCTGTGGGTCCTGCAGCATTGGGCACTTTCATGCCCAGGGGCAATCATAACCCAGCCCTGATGGAGGTGATGGGGGCAGCAGCAGCAGCTCAGGAGATAGAGCGGGTTGTCCAGTAATCGAAAGGTTGCAGGTTCGATTCCGGCTCCCCCCATAGAATGCTGCTGTTGTGTCCTTGGGCAACACACTTAACCCGCCTTGCCTGCTGGTGGTGGTCGGAGTGACTGGTGGCGCCAGTGTACGGCAGGCCTCGCCTCTGTCAGTGCGCCCCAGAGCAGCTGTGGCTACATTGTAGCTCATCCCCACCAGCGTGTGAATGGGTGGATGACTGATTGTGTTGTGAAGCGCCTTGGGGGGTTGTAGAACCCTAAGAAGAGCAGAGCAGAGATGAGTGAACCTGCAGCTAATCTAATGATAGAACATTCTCCAGATGGGCAAATGCCCGTTACTTTAAGTTTGTGAAAAATGAGGATATGAATAACATTGTAGTCAAATGCACTTTATGTGCTACATCTAAAGAACTGTTAATTATGTTTGACTGTTTTAACAACAACCCCTAGCCCAGTTAAATAACACATCACCTTCAACTGGATGTCTAATGAGCTACTTGAGCGTCATGAGCTACAGTTAGATTGCCAAATCCATATTATTTTGGTGAGAGTAACTTAAAGTAATGCAAAAGTAATGTAATGCCTTACATTTTAAAATTAGTAATATTGTAATGTAATGAATTACTTTAAAATGAGAGTAACAAGTAATAAATAATGCATTACAGTTTTGAAGTAAGTTTTGCCCAACACTGTTTTTCTGTTATGTTACTTGAAATAATCTGATATAAAAGGAACATGGAAAGTCCTGATTTAAGTTGGTAAACAAATAAAATGTATTTGGATTAAAGATTTTAATTACAAATGAGTGAACAGCGACACTCAGTGGTCATGTTGAGTAACTACAGGTAAAACGTCAGGTAATTTAAAAAATTTCCTACAAAAATGTTTAAAGTCAGAAATAAAATAATTTGGCCCAAAATGCTGAAAGAGTCACTTTTATTTTGTTTTATTAAAAAAGTATAAAAATGTTTCCCTGAAGATAAAATGTAAACAACATCAGAAGGTGATATTTTAGCTGCCTTATTAAACCCACCACAGTCTAATGGGTTATACCATCATCATAACATTTTGTTTCTAAAGCACATTTAAACACACAGCATGACAGCTGACCAAAGTGCTGTACAAGTACAAAATTAGAAGCACAGTAAGTGAAACACAACAGGAGCAACAATAAAACTAGAAAACATCAACAATAGGAGAAGGCCATGTCATAAAAGAATGTCTTTAAAGCTGATTTAAAACGAGAGCGTAAGGGAGCCTGCCTGACTGAGAGGGGGAGTGCATTCCAGAGAGTGGGGCGGCAGATATAAAAACCCGCTCACCCCACAATTTATATCTCATTGGTGGGACACAAAGCAACAGATGGTCAGCTGACCTCAGAGCCCAGTTTGGCACGTAGGGTTTAATCAACTCAGAAAGAAGAAAGAAAAAAGAATTTTAAAAACAAACGTCAGGATCTTGAACTTTACACAGAAATTTGCTGGTAACCAGTGCAAACTTGTCAGAACAGGAGTGATGTAAGTACGCCTGTTGGTATTCCTGTCCACACGTAGCCGGGTATCTCCCAAAATGAAGATATTCTTCTACAATTCGGCCCGTCATCCACACGAAAATGCAGATTTCCGCAGTGAAAACGAATCTTTTTAAAAACTCCGGCTAAAGTGAAGATTTGTGTTTTCTCCATTTTCAGCGTTTCTGTGTGGACAGAAATAACCGGAGTTTTAGGTTTCACGTCACTGTCTGCGACAAAGATGCTGACGGCCCATGTGTGACCTGTGTTTACGCTACAACATGGATGCCCTCAGAGCTGTGCTCGCATTATCAATCGTCCAAGTGCTTTTTGACGCTTGTTGACTTTATACTCCAAAACTACATTCAAGAGCAGTTCTAACTCCTTATGGGCTATATGCACGCTCCAACTTCTGCATTCCACATAAGACCGCATTCCTATATCCGGTTGTCATAGTCATCGGTGAAGCTGTGACATGGCTGAGAGTTTGGAGTTCACCTGGTGCTTACTGGAGTTACCAAAAGTTACAATCAATGACGTAAGGCACATTTTTTTTGTTTAGATGAAAAAAAAGAAAAAAGTGGTTCTCTCGATTTTTTAAAAAAAAAAAAACCTCTACCAATAACACGTCTGACCAAAAAGCCATAAGCGACTAACCTCCAGGAAGCACCGGGTGAACTCCAAACTCTCAGCCATGTCACAGCTTCGCTGACCACTATGGCACCCGGACATAGGAGTGCGGTCAGAGCTCTAATCAAGCAGCTGGTGGTCTATATTTTAGTTATAATATCTTTGTAGTCCTTGTAGGCATGAATGGATAATTCTTGTTCCATCTGGGAGGAGAACGAGGTACCTTCCTTTCCTTCCATTCTCATTCATCTAGCATCGATTAACACGGGCTGCCTGTGGACGTGCGTGAGCCTGCTTGACTAACGGGATTGGATCTACCTGAAAATCGTTGGCGGACCCAGGGAAACCTGGAGGGGAGGGGAGTGCTATGTCAATCAGTGATTTATCAGGAGAGCCTCGATGTTCTAAACTCGCTTTCTGGCACAGCCCCCAGATCTATTATTCTGTGTTTGTGAAGGAGGACCCTCTCCTAAACAGGAGGTTTCATCTCAAGAGGCTTTTTCCTCCTAAAATATCAGTAAATATATAAATGAATGTTTACAGAAGCTCCAGTTACCTTCTGAATGAGCACTATGTGTGGTTCCAGGCCTGTCTGTGTTTTCTCTGTTCCACTTCTCTGCTTTTGCTATAAAAATCAAGTTAACAACTGGATTGTTGTCATTTTAGGAGTCACCTGTTCACCTGATGACCCTCCTCTGGGAATTAAAGAACGTACGGAGTGAACCTGGCGGATGTAGAGTCATTACAGTTACTTTGTTTTATCACAATCTTCACTCTGACCAAAGTCAAGTCTTCTTGCTGCTGCTGGTGAAGGTGATGATGATGATGATGGTGGCTGTGTCTCGTTAGTTTCTTGTTTTGTCTCAGGAGTTCGTTTTCTGACCCCATCACTCCTCTCTGAGGTCTCTAAATGACTCCTTAAAACAACAGAATAGTTTTATTTACAATTTATTATGACTAAGAAGATAAAATTACATGATTGAATATTTTACACAGAAAATGTTGTAACTCTTTTATTCAGATTATTGTTATCAGTGTAACTTAAGAGTTTTACCTCTGAGCATCTCTTGATGGAGTAGCAGGATTCTCAATCATCTCCCTGTGAGACACAATAAATGATTAAAGAACAAACATTTATCAGCTGACTGGATGATTATTGATCTTAATCACCAAAACGGTTAGAAATATTCACCTGTTCTGAGTTTTCTGTAGCAGATAAATGAGGCTGCTAGAGCACAGAGACAAGCTACCAGGATCAATACTGGTCCAGTAATCGTCCATCCTTAGGAACAGAACCAGAGATGAATGAGATTAACTTCATCATCAACCAGAACAAATCTAACCAGAACCATGAGAACACCTACTGACACGTCCTTGACCTGACTCAGGTTGTTCATCTAAACCTGAAAAAGGAGATTTAACACGAGAATCATCAGAACTAATGAACCATTAATAAACCTGAGAGTTTAGAGACGTTCTCACCATCATCAGACGTCGGTTTCCTCTCAGGAATCCTCTGAAACACCTGAATGTGAGCACCAGAGGCCACGCCCACTACACATCCAACCTGTGTGCTGTCGTCACGGAGACCTGACAGCACAGCCGTGGTGGTGACGGTGACTGTGTTGTTGTTGTTGTGGACTCTGGTGGTGTTGTGTTGTGAGAAGCTGAGGTGTTGTTGTGTAACAGTCAGTGTTACAGTGGGAGCAGGTCGACCTGTGGCTGAACACGACACACCTGACTCTGCAGGTGACCACGATGGTCTGATGTGGAGGACGGGTCCATGCAGCTCTGTACACACACACACACACGCACGCACACACACACACACACACATGCACACACACACACACACACGCACACACACACACACACACACACACACACACACACACACGCGCGCACACACACACACACACGAACACACACACGCACGCACGCACACACACACACACCATCAGACAGGTGACATCACACAGGTGCATGCTGGGATTGTCCTCCTCTCACCATAAACATGGAGGCAGGTCTTCCTCTCCAGAGGACCATCATCTGTGCTGAACACACAGAAGTAACATCCTCCATCCTGCTCTGTGACCTTCTTTATAACGATGGAGTTGTTCTGAAGTCCAGCTTCTTTAAACTCAACTTTACACCGAAAATCTGGATTCACTGTTGTGTGAAAGTATTCGCTGTAGGAGCCAACATTCTTCTTCTGACCCTCAACACCTTTCTGCCAGGTGACCTGATGAACTTCTTTGTCTTCCAGCAGCTGACAGCTGAGATCAGCATCTCCTCCAGCTGCTGCCCACACCTCCTCCTGGGTTAGTACTGGAGCTGTTTGACCTGTAGGGGGAGACAAAGCCACAGATATAGATTATAGATTAGTACCAATGAGCATATGGACCAACCCTCCACGCCATCAACTGTAGGTTTCTGAAGAACAGAATTAAAGCCCAGTGGGTAAACATGTTTATTCCTGCTGTGGAGGTGGCATTTTTAACATGGAGGCAGTGGGAGCTTGCTCCTTTCTGCAGTCTGCCCCTAGTGGATGGTCTGTATTTGATATAGCACCTTCCAGAGTCCTAGAATCCCCAAGGCGCTTTACAACACAGTCATTCACTCATTGTGAATGTGTCCATATGTTGGTTAGTATGTTAACTCAATCCCTGCCATTGACGACTAAAGTCGTCTTTTCACATCCAACCGCTGGCTGCCAATGACGACTTTAGTCGTCATTTCCCTTTTTTACGGGGTGGGCGTCGGAGCAGACCCCCGCACCGTGAGAACAAACATCACGTGTCTAAAGCGGATCTTCATCCGTGTATGTCACACATCATGTGATCAGGAAGCAGAAAATCAATGGATTACGAGTTTGTTGTGGGACGCTGCTGTGAAAAAAACGATGCGCTGAACCGGAAATGCTTCTGGAGCGGTGCTTGGGCACCAGATTGTGAACAAATGGATAACGCTAGAAATATGGTGATTTTTCCTGATGTAAGAAGTGAGTCTACTCTTTCTTTTGGTAGTTTTGGCGTTTACATGATCATAGAGCACAATGTTCTGTGACTCTTCAAAAAAACAGTAAAAATGCTCAAAAACGCTGGCAGTCAATGAGTTAATGAGCTTTTAATTAAAGGTGAAATTTGTAAGAATGACCTCCAGTGGTCAAATGTAGGTACTGCAGTCTATTTTAAGCAAAACTATCACTCGCACTGCCGAGTTTCATGGCTGTCACCAGTTACGGATCAGAACCAGAACATTCTGGTTGACGAGCAAAGTCGAGTCACACACAGGAAGTTGATAAGTAGATAAATACATAGCTATATCTGGTGTTAGCACTCTTGGGTGTTTTACAGTAGGGTGCGCTTACTACACTTATTACGGTAGTTTGTCTCCAGCATAGAGGAAGTGTTGTTAGCCGTCTTGCTGCTAGCTTGCTGTTATAGCTCTGAATGACTCATTAAAGGAGGTTAAACACCACGACTTCACTTCACACACGTCACTGTAATATCCAGTTGTTGGTCATTGAAATAGTATCTTAGATATTCTAGCAGAACATCCTGAAGAAGACGTCTGATCTTTGTTCTTGATGTTGTTCATTCTGCTAGCTGGTCTCATATCCACTTGTACACTGATGACACCATTTTGTACACACAGGGCTGGGCGATATGGAAAAAAATTCCTCTCACAATATTTATTTTTATTATTTTTTTAACCTGTCCTGCAGTTGTAGCAGACAGATGGTTGATCTGCCAGAGCAGATTTACTCTACAGCAAGAAGGATGTGGGAGATTCCTCCTGCTGAGCTTTAGCCTTTATTCTGTTTGTGGCACGTTAGACCCAAAGACTGTATATATAAGGGTTAGACCACGTTCACTTACGCACCAGAGTGGACAGGCAGGGAGAGAAGAGACATAGAGAGGGACTGGAGGGACAACAGTATACAACAAATAGACAACAAACAACAAACAAACAAGCAGGACAAAACAGTGGAGTAGTCATAATAGAAAAAAAGGAAATAGAAGTGTGTGCATGTGTGTGTGTGTGTTTGCAGATCTAAGCTGAAACTTCTATTAAGAAGAAAACAAAGATGAATCATAATAATGGAAATAAATCAGTGGAGCTTAGATCTGTTCCTAAAGGTTAAAGAATATAATAGAATAGAATATAATAGAATAGAATAGAATAGAATAGACTTTATTGATCCCTCAATGGGAAAATTCTCTTGTCACAGCAGCACCATCACTCAAAAGGTAATTAGAAGAAAGATAAAAACAAGGATACATCTATATACACATAGGCAGTAATCTAGTATTGTAATCTTAGATCACTAAAAAACCACAAATAAAAAATGGAAAATCTTGGGTTCCAACACTAAGCAGCATACTGGATAACACCAGAACAGCTTAAACTGAGGAGCTCTACACTCTTACAGCAGAATGAATAACAGAGCCAACAACAGAGTGGTAAAAGGATTTTAGCAGCTGGGATTTAACTCCGAAGGACCTCAGCCTCCTCATGAGATGGAGGCGGCTTTGGCCCTTCTTATACAGAGCATCTGTGTTGTGGGACCAGTTCAGTTTACTGTTGAGGTGAACACCCAGGTACTTAAGGTATCCACCACCTCAATGTCTGCTCCCTGGATGTTTACTGGTGAGTGAGGAGGAGTGTTTCTCTGGAAGTCAATCACCATTTCCTTTGTTTTACTGGTGTTCAAACAAGCTGGTGTTAAAGCCTGAAATCAGCAGAAAAAACTTTTAAACAACAAAGTTCAGATAAACATCAGCTAGATGTGCTTCATGATGGGTCTAAACAACGTGTTAATGTGAGTCTATCTAACCACCACCAACAAGTCTGGACAGCATCAGGATGACTGGTCTGACTGGTTTCAGGTATCTGCTTCCTGAGTTTAAACAGTCAGTTAAACATTAACGTTAATATCTTATTGTGTCTTAAAGAGGCGGGACTCTGGCTCTGTGCCAGCATTGTTGTTATAGCTCAACCGTCATTTACAACCACAGACATGAACTCTGCTTTATTTTCATTTTTTCTCCAAAACTAAAAGTGGATTTTAGATTTTATGAATCAGTTTAACTGAAATGATTCCTGTTGGGATTATTTCTATTCATTCTCTCACGTGAGTGATTATTGATAATCTCTAATCTGGTCCAGTTCTGTTTGTGTTTTTTTCTCATCTGGATCAACTTTTTTATCTGTTTACAACAAACTTTTATTTGTATTTGATGCTTTAAACAGGAGATTTACCTGCATGTGTGAATAAAGGCTATGAATGAATGAATGAATGAATGAATGAATGAATGAATGAATGTCAGACCTGTTTTATAAATAAATAAATAATCACATCACAGCAAATTAAACATTAAAGATTCTTCTTACCGTTCTGAACTCCGTTACAAACCCAAACCCACAGATAGAGGATGATCCCTCGTGTCATCGCTGCAGCTTTCTTCAGGAATGAGGGAAGCTGGAAGTTTGAACTTGAATCAGCGGGAAAATTCACGTGACCACCTCCAGGTGTCATAAATGGTTTTAACGCGTTTCTCTCTATGAAAACCATGACTGACTGTAGCTTACATGATATAAACAAAAATAATAAAGATTAAATGTTTCACTGATGCTTATAAATAAATAATAAATACAGAATGAAAACTGTTCACACCCCTCTTGTTCTTGTCAGATGGTACGATCCAGACCGGATCAGGAAGTCACAAAGGTTTTTATTTTTATTAATGAAATAGAAACTCTTGAGTTTTTAAACGTTACATGTTGTTATAAACCAACATGAAGGTGCTACATCCTTGTTCTCCACGTTTACATCCCTGCAGAAGAACCAAACCAGCAGACCTGGTCGCTGCACCAGAGGAAAGTTCTGATGGAGACAAACTACCTCAGAACCAAACTTAGAATCTGTTTATTTCAGAGTTTTCTGTTCTGGATGAACACCAGCTCATCCTGTCAGTTCATTTTTATTTCTGCATTATTTACTTAAAGTGACAAATAAAACCTTTATTCTGAAAATCCAGAGAGGAAAGAATGACTGACCCTGACCTCTTTAGGATTCATAGAAAACCCAAAAGAAAACTCCTGAGTTAAAGCTGTCGTCTTTGTGAAATGATGTAAAAACCAGCAGACCAATTCAATAATTAAACATCTTTATATTTGCTCACACGTCAGTCTGCCATCATAAACATTTCACACCGTTCTAATGAGTTATTCTAAAATAAATACATGTGATAATAATAAATACTGTAGCGTGCACACGCCCACAGGTTAATAATACAGTGTTAATCAGCTCCACACAACAAACACCTAAATCTGCATCAGAAGTTCACAAAAGCAACACATAAATTAAGATAAAGTGCAAAAAGAGTCCTAAAGGAGTGCTGGACCAAAAACACGTGAGGTATGTGTTTGTAACTTTGATCAGATTAATAATTTAATAGTCTTTTGATTTCAGAATCTGGTGCAATGTTTGTGTCTGGACACTAGGTGGCGGCAGAGCCTGCTAAATCTACCCTCTGATCTGTTTACATTCAGTGGTCTCCCCAGCTCCAGGTTAAAGTGCTGCAGGTTTAAAAGAACACGAAGCTGTGGTTTAAACATCCTGCTTCCTAGTAAAGCAGCTCAGCTTTAGCTTATTCACATTACAGGTGGCGAGGAACAGACGGACGCTTAGATGATCAGGGAATCTCTACGTCCTTGTTTCTTCTTTAACCTGCCAGGAAGAGGAAACAGCTGAGTTAAACTTCCTGTGGGCAACAACAGGTTAATCTGCAGTAAAGTGAAGAAACTCACCTGTGTCTGATCACTGCAGCCGATACCACGATGCAGGAGATAAACACGACTAAAACGACGATGACTGCGATGTGATGATTCCCTGAAGAGAAACAAAAACCGGTCACCCTCCACAGAAATGAGCCAATCCCTAAAAGAGGAAGCTGGGAAACCCCGACGCTGGGACTTTTACTTTGAAAAACCAGCAGGTCAGATTATTTAGTGTACCCTGAGAGCTGCTGCCGTCACAAAGGGGCGGGGTTTCCCTGAACATGAAACTGGAACTAGGGCTGAGTGTAAATCAGCTGATTCATCATCTGAGTCACAGCTGAGCTTTAGTTTCTGCAGAAAGGTCACGAGCCACGCGTTACATAACAGCATGAACAGCCTCAGTGTGGAAAAACAGATAAGAGACGAGCTAACAGTCTCTACAGAACGTTACAGTAGTTCATGCTAATGCTAACCTAATGTTACAGTAGTTCATGCTAATGCTAACCTGTAGACTTTACTGAGTTGTAAATGTTCTGGTTGTTCTTGCAGAATTATGACATAAACCTGAAATGCTACACCGTTAGCTTTGTAGCTACTTAGTCTTAAATCAACACGACTCTCAGACATCGGCTCTCTGACCAGGTGTTTTGTGAGTTAAACACAGAGCTAGCACACGTTAGCATGCTAGTTTCTGAAGTAAAAAGCTGCTAATCCTGGTAAAACCTAAGCTTTAGCTTAGCTACAATATCTCCTCTTTTTGTGCATCTGGAACATTTTGCTGTTGAGATGCAAGACAAGCACAAAACATTTAATAATTAAACATAATTAGATAAAAATGAGCAAATAAATGGATACCTGATAAAGTAAATTAAAACATTACAAAAGTAATGATATATTAAATGTACTTGATTTATTTATAGAGCTCCCTCTGACACGCTAGTCTAATCTCTGTTTCCTCTAACTGAGGTGACTTAAAGAACAATCATTAATGGTTCATTTCCTGTTTTACATGCCTAAAAACTCTGGAATACCCCTTTAAGTTGACCTTTCTGCTGTTGAGGAAATGAAGCGAGCTGAGAGTGACTCTGAGGGAGTTCCTGGGTTCCTGGTTTGGTGGAACAACAGGACTGTTGCCAGGAAAGGGTTTGTTGGAT
This sequence comes from Aphyosemion australe, assembly GCA_006937985.1. NCBI lineage: Eukaryota > Metazoa > Chordata > Actinopteri > Cyprinodontiformes > Nothobranchiidae > Aphyosemion > Aphyosemion australe. The sequence continues at coordinate 642,681 of SSNS01000335.1, forward strand.
CACTACCTGGCAGGGCGACTACGGGGAACATGGGTGAGATCTCTGTAGAAAAATCACCTTTGGGACTTCCTTTAACTGGAGCCAAGAGTTTATTTTAGGTGAATCTAAATAAAACCTTCCGGTTAGTGAATGATGGGAATCTTTAGTTGACTGGAACGTCAGAGGAAGCGACGCGCCTCGTTGTTCTGATCTGATCAGGTTACAGAAGAAAACAACACTGGTCATCCATACCATTTTCTTTCTGCTCCTCTCTGTGGAAGGAGAAGACATTTTCCCGTTTTCCTCCTCCTTTTTCCTTGTTCAGCAGACAGTCCACTGTTCCCGTCCAGTCTGCAGGAATTCCCAGTGTGATGCTGCTGCTGCTGGTCACGGTCCCGTCGCCGTTGGAGACGGTCCTCGTCTGTGGTTGAGTTGGAGTCTCAGCTCCAGGTGAGACGTCCCAGCTGATGGTCGGAGCTGGTTTTCCTGTAGCCGAGCAGCTGAACGCTTCCTGCCTGGATTCTGTGTTGGGTCTGTTGCTGGGAATGTGGCTCGTGTTCACTTGGGATATTCCTTCAGGGAGAATCAGGAATTAGAAGCAGACAAAAGAACATTTTTACTCTTCTCTCAGGCCGTGTGTCTACCTTGAACCGTCAGGCAGAACTGTTTCCTTTTGGAGCCTTCAGGAAAAACGTTAAAGGCACAAATGTAGCATCCCTCATCTTCCCACGTCACGTTCCTTAAGGTGATGGAGGACGAGTTCAGGGACTTTTCCGTGAAGCTCACCTTTCCCCTGTAGGGCTCGTTCACCTGCTCGCCAAACTGTCTGCTGAAGGTGGCCAGGTTTTCTATTGTTTCACCTGAGGAAGGCCTCTGCCACGTCACCTGGAGCACACCTGGTGGAAAAACAAACACAGCTGACCTTTTGCACCAGTTTATGAGAACTACTCAGGTGCTTTAAACAGGTGGGACGTACCTGTCGGAGGTGACACTGTGCAGGTGAAGCGTGCGTCTTTCCCGAACTCGACCGTTGAACTCCCATGTCCGCTGATCTGAGAGGAGTTGGCTGAAAATAAAACCGTTTATGACGTTTAGTCAGGTCTGAACCCTTTAGCAGCAGGATAACGTTTTTATTCTAACATGATTCACCTGTTTGGTTAAAGCGTTTAACCCTTTCCTGCACGAATACGTGGAGCAGATGTGATACGCTGAACTCTAAATGGTTAAATAATATTATCATAATATAAATATAAACTTTAAATATTACATTTTTAAATAAAAACGACACTAAAATGAGTTTAAAGTCATAATGTTATGCTCAAACGTGTATTTTGGGGAAATAAATGACAGATAATTATAATCTGTGCAGGAAGTGGTTTATTTTTAGAGTTTAAATAAAGTTTTGTTATTTTTTTATCTGCTTTAATTTTGAACTCAGCTGCTGAAATAAATTCAAATAAACAAAAATAAAAGTGAAACATTATTTTTATAACACTTGAGGTCAAAGTAAATTATATGAAGACATTTTAGCAGAAATATTATTTAGTGGATTTAATAAACATCTGTTTAGTTTCCTTTTACAACAATATGAATCCATAATAATAAATGATATTTACTAATAACAGATTCAGACAATAAACTAATATTTGGTGCTAAAACAATATTTTTACATAAATAAATATGAAAAAAGTCAGAACAAAGCAAAGTGTTTTACATTTAGTTATATGTTTATTAGATATTAAAATAATAACAATAATAAAGTGAATCAGTTACCTTTAAATGCCAAAAGCAGGACTCCAGCCAGGAGGATGAACATTCTGCTGCTTTCTGTTTTACTTTAGAGGAAACTCCTTTATATGCTATCTGTCCAGGAAAAGGAAACCAAAAACAACAAGTGGGCGGGGCTTATTACATATGCTACATAAACAAGTTCTCCCAGACATATAGTTTATGTCAAATATTGATGTTAAAATTCCTAATAAATAAATAAATACAATTCTTGTTATTTGACATAATTTTTTTCTAGTGATGATGGAATTTCAAATAACTCTTACAACTGGTCAACAAAAACAACAATAATAAAACGGCCATTGTCCAATCACGCATCAAGTTGAGGTCCGGCAACTTTAAAAAACAAGATGGCGAAGCGGTGCGCCCATGGCGTCTGTAAGTCGGACAGTCGATATCCAGAGAGGTTGTCTGGAGGAGTTGTGTTCCATCCATTCCCGCTAGCTACATTAGCTGCTGTGTGTTGGGTCTCTGAGCTGAGACGATACTGCGGAGGAATTGCTCCAAAAAATGTCGCTGACACGCATCTGTCTACTTCTTTCCGTCATGGCAATCTGCCGCGCTGGTCAGTGTTTGACCCAGTTTGACCACTTGCTTGTCGGACTTAGCAACAGTAACTTAAGGGGGCGGGGCTCGGCAAAAGGTCAATTTAGAAAGTATAAAAATTCTATATTTTTATAAATCTTTATGATGATGTTATTGTAGTAGTAGTAGTAATAATAATAATAATATAATAATAATAATAATAATAATAATAATAATAATAATAATAACATAATAATAATAATAATAATAGTAATAATAATAATAAAAAAGAATAATAGTAGTAATAATAATAATAATAATAATAATAAAAAAGAATAATAGTAGTAATAATAATAAAATAATAATAATAATAAAATAATAGTAGTAATAATAATAATAATAGTAGTAATAATAATAATAGTAATAATAATAATAATAGTAGTAATAATGATAATAATAATAGTAATTATAGTAATTATTGTCCATATTTCGATATCCAGTAAATACTGTAAAACTGTACTTCTGCCCACACTGACAGGTCCGTATGCCGGGAAGCGATTCGGCGACACCAGAACTTCCCTTCGGTCGTCGGGTGTTTTGAGGTTTGGGACCAGCGTGATGTTGGTCATGTGACCTCTCTGCACCTGTTTCCTGGAGACGTCCATCACGAGGAGGAGGCAGGAAATGCCAGTAAATAACTGTAAATGCTCAGCAACAGTAAAAAGACCATGATGAATATTATATTCATAATTTTATAACAGCAGCCTAATCTGGTTAAATCTGTGTTTCACTTCAGTGACTCAAGCTGCTGCTTCCGTTTTGAGTGTCATCGGGGTAAATTTGAACACGTCAGTTTCAGCACTAGATCTGTGTCACTCTCACTTTTCTCATGAAACTCTGCTCAAGTCCACCAGGACGTTCCTGGAACGCTGACTCTGTCCCGTTACGGTAACGTATGTCAGGTGAGAGGGAAACCTCGCTGCCTGGTTTCCTGTCCTAAAGGAGGAAATGATGGATGAGAGAAACCCAGGGTCAGATTAAATCTGAGATTATAAACAATCATCATAATAATTCTGTTTTCTGTAATCTTATATTAAAAACAGGATGGGGAAGTTCTTATTTCCTCGTGTGTCACGGAGCTGGAAAGAACCTAGCTCTTCTGAGAGCGCGGGATTATTGTTGTTGTTGTTTGTTTGACTCACATCTTAGAAATGTTTCCTGAACGTCTGAATCAGCTACAGTTTAAATGACAGGAATTTTACTTTGGGAATGTTTCAGTTTCCAGATGAACGCCGCCTGTAAAAAAGCTTCAGTCACAGGTGAAACTCATGAGTGTGTTCTAGATCATCTGTTTATACCAGCGCAGTAAAATCTTTATATTACTATACAGCTGTACAGGTGTGAAACTCCGCCCACTGTGGGGCTGCGGCCCAGGTAGGAGTTCTGACTGAGCTGTTGCTGCGTTCTTTATAAATGTTTAGTAATAAAATATCATACATCCTACCTCTGAATCACCTTTACCTGGTTAGAGTGATGCCATAATCCTGTTCTAGAAGGAAAAAAACATGAAGGCCAGATTATAACTCAGGTGTGATGAGAGCCAGGTGGCAGACAAGGTGAGATTATGTCCTCCCAGACCCGGGAATACTTAGGAAAGACCCAGGAGGAGTTGTGGAGCGCTGCTAGGGAACACAGATGTGTTGGCTTCCCTCTGGAACCCAATCTGGATTAGCAGAAGAAAATGGACAGATGTTTATGTCACAGACGATAAAACAAGATTATTTTCTTTTTCACTTTCACCTGAGAAGCACCTTTAATCCAGGGAAGTACCTGTTTTACTACTGAAATATGACTCTGCTTAAAGCCTTCTAACTCAGATTAAACCAGGCGTATAGCTAATGTGGTCACAGCTGTCTTCTCTCAGATTACAGATAGTCACAACCTGGTAGTCAGCAGTAGAGTAGCTGCAGATCTCTGGGATTATTTATAATCTGGTGTTACAGGAACTGTTATTAGCCACCACCTAAACGTGTGTGTGTGGGAGTGTGTGTGTGTGCGTGCGTGTGTGTGAACTTAAATTTGAGTAAAATTCTGACTCATTTTAGTAGGTAAATCAAACACAAATAATCATCATGCAAGTCATTTTTTGGGCCGTTTCCTTGTGAATTCACCTGCTGGTAGGGATGTGCAGATCGATACTAAAGTATCGATACCTCCGATTCTAGCTTTTTATGTTTTGGAATCGATACTCTCATTAAAGTATTCAATCAATCAATCAATCAACATTTATTTATATAGCACAATTCATACAATAAATGTAACTCAAAGTGCTTTACAAATTAAAATGACCCCAAATTCCCATAATCCCTCTCTCCCCTGAAATGTAG